>JBCFXI010001875.1:0-37017 GCA_038496175.1 Ampulex compressa
AGGTGTTGGACCAGAATGGCCAATATATAATTTAATAAAATATTTATTCATTATACGAAAACTGTCTTTCATGTTCCCCAAAAAAAACGAAATGACTTTCCGAACAACCCAATATATAACTCAGAATTATTTAATAACGGTGCCACGTACCAGTAGTCCAATCATTTCCATGCAAATGGTCATCAATATAAGCAACCAAAAGTCAAACACTTCACAATACCAGATACAAAATAGAATAAGAGTGGAATTAACTTGCTGCGTAGACCAAAAAAAACATTACTAGTTCTTTATTTACCAAATACTTTTATTTTACCATATTTTACCATAAATTTCGTCATACTCTAGTGTCCGAATATTTATGAAGATCACTGTACTTCCACACAGATATTCGCGTTACTCAAACGGTTAAACAAAATATAAGCATAGTTTGCTTAGGCTGAACAATTTACTTTCCACTTGTGAATTGTATAAGTATGTACATAAACCAGACAAAGTAATCCGAATGCAAATTTACTGGCAGTATTGACTCGGCTTTGTTTATTGCGTAAAAACCTGTCTTAATGAAGGTTTGCATACTTATAGTTAACAATTAATCAAATATTGCCACTTATTTCCATATTGTTAGCATTATCACTTAAAACGACTTTGGCACTCGATGTTGAAAATTAAGAAAACTTTGAAAATGTTTCAGGAAACGAACAACGACTGCGTGGAAACGGAGAAAAGTGCATCTTATAACCGAAATTTCGACAAGGAGAAAACCAGCTCGCTGATCGGTAAATGGAAAAACAATGGCGAAGCTCTTGAGCCGAAATGGCGAGACGGCGACACTATGCCGCTGCTACCCTTTATTAATTATACAGAAATCTACTCAAAAGAAAAATCGAACAATGACCAAGGGAAACATGTACCGAAACATAATCTATCAAATGATTCCTTAGATTCAACTATATTCGACACTAAAAGAATTTCCAATCCCAACGACTACGAAGAACAGCGATCTGTAGAAAGCAAATCTGAATCCGTGGATCGTTATGTAGAATCGATTAGCATGAGAAATGTCGAAGATTCAAGCAAGGTAAACATGCGTCCTTCTATAAGCCTAGAAACGGAGAAAGAGAGTCTCCTCTTAAAAAATCAGGGCTTTAAGAATATCGCCAAACTGAACACGTCAAACTACCGGGAGACATTCCCAACATCTTCAAACAATTACGAACACGAATTAAATGACGAGGAGTACCTGAAGCCGCGACCACGAAAACGAAGGCCTCCACAGAATCATGAATTTGCACTGACATCGAAGGAAGCACCGTTACATGACAAGAATATCCTGAATTCCTCGTGCACGGGTGCACAAGAAAATCTGACACTTTCCTCCCCCTTGGAATCCGCGTCGAAACGAAACGAGTCTCACTCTAGTACTTCGAAGAACGCCGACGAGCTAAAAGCACTGCTGAAGATGCGAGAGAGGAAAGGACTCAGCCTGTCTGAGGCATTGCAATACAGAAATTTGACTCTTGCAGACTTGTTGGAGGGTAAGGAAGATGTGATAACGGCATTGAAGTCTGCCGAAGCCGAAGAAGCCGAAGAATACATTAAGAAAGCGTCCAGAATTATGTTCAATTCCTTGAGCAAACTTCCCGCCACTATGCCACCTGCTTGGCCATTGTTGAGGAGGTCTACAGTGCACACAAAATCAATAGAAATGTTACCGCTTAACGTTTTCGGCAATACGAAAGCAGCCGTTAGCTCCATAAATTTTACTTCCCCGTCGAAAGAAAATTCCGCGAATCTTAAAATGATATTTGACAATTTGAACTGGATGCAAATTTATCCCGAGTACGATGAAAGAACAACTAAAAGAACCGCACTCAATACTTCGGCACCATTACAACCAAAAATAACTACAGTTTATAATACGTCGACTGCCATTACGACATCAATGCAACCATCGATCTTTATGGATTCTGCGAGTATATCGCAGGAAGACGATAACCTGGTAAGAATGAAGAACGGCCGCAATGTAGGAACGGAAACTTTGGATGAGGACGAAATAATGGAATTCTCGGATTTCACAGATTTCAAAAAGGAAAGAAATAACACCTCACCAGTTTGGTACAAAACAAAGGACAAAGAAAATTGGCCGTATCTTTTCACTAATGCAAAGAACGATCCCAAAAATAAAAGTCAAATATTAAGTACAGAGCACAAATCAAATCCTGTCGAAAGCATGAAGAACAATGGGGAATTGTCCACTCTCTTACGATATAATGAATCGTTTCAAGAGAACGTACCGAGCAAGACAAATTTCGAGGAACAATCTATCGCTTCTATCGAGCGTTCCACGAAAATGTATGATATGCTCATAGAATATCAGGGAGATTCTCCTTTGACGCAGAACAGCGAAAAGGACGATTGGCCTAACGTTAACACGGATGAGAGTAAGATGAATATGGAAGAAAATGTGCCGATGAAGGAAAAAATACAAGGTACTTCGAATTGCTGCAAAACATACGGAATTCAGGAAACAATGATTCCTCGCACGAATGAAAAGAAACGAAATACATCTCTCGAAAATCGCACTAAAACAGACTTCAACGGGGAAGATTACAAGGACTTCGTATCGGAAATTGAGTCGGAAGCCAGAGCAGAGATTTTCGAGCTGTTTTCCTCGGACTCTGCCGGTAAGAGATTGGAGCGCGTTTTGAAATCGAGAAACATGAGTGTAGAAGAATTGATTGCGCTGAGACAAAGAGGTTCGAGCAAAATCCACTTGGCCGATGCCTTACGTCTGAGGATACAAAAATCAAACCTCTTGCAGACCACCGAAAATGTATCTCAGAATGCCACTAATTCCACCAGTGCCACTAATGTCGAAAATAGAAATGATGATGTTAGCAAATCCAGGAGTAAAAATAAAATTGTTGGCAACAAAGTACTAAATATGAATAACTCTGAAAGACAAACAAACGAAACTGTTGAGGGTAGAGAAGGAAAAATTGAATTAAAAGTATCGGGTATTCTTCATTATAAGGGCAGTAACGATGCTGACATACCCTTTTCAAATATAAACTCAAATATCGAAAAGGAAGATAGAGACAGCAAGACTCCTAGTAAAGGACAATCGCTTCGGACAGAAGAAAGTGGGAAAGAATATTCTCGACATGTAGCACAGACCGCTAGTTTACTAACGACCTTAAAACTTGTACCTGAATTAATACATTTCCATGAAAAAACCGAAACGAAGATGCAGAATCACGGCGAGGGTATGACTATCGAAAATAATCCAAAGAAAACCAAAGAAAAGGCATTTCAAAGAGCATACGCGGAAAGGAAAACGAAAGAACCAAATTCCGTCGACATTCGAACAGTGTACGCCAACGTGAAGAAAGATACCGAGAACAATCAAAAATCATCGGCAAAGATACAGCCAAGTATGATAGCCAGTATTGCCATACTCGCTATGACGATAATCGTTTTCATGGCTATTTTCGTCGTCTGTAAATTTCGACAGAAGCAAAAATATGCATATAAAAATACTTTCTCTAGGGCAGTGTTTCAAGGCCCTACGATGGCGGTTAGAAAATTATCTAATTCGAGCAGCTTGAGCACTGTAATGGTAAACGTAGCTGCAATGTCAACCGTAAAAAAAATTGAAAGATGTGCAACACAAGAGGGAATCAAAAATTTGGAACCTAGAAGTGACATTGACAACGATTCGTTAGATACCAACGACAGTTGGGAGACCATACCTCGCTACGCAAAGTGACGTCGTATCCTGTACAGCCACAGCTCTCAAAATGTTTTCCACCGAAGGATCAACAGCCGTTATGGACAATATTGATTAGTTGCAATGTGTATTTTTCATATTATATGTGTCTTTGATTATGTGGAACTATATTATATTGATAAAATTTACAATGTTCCGACTCTTTTAATGTTGAACTGTTTGAGTATCACAACTTTTAGCAAAAATATGTGCTTGAAGCGAGGCAAGCAACTCATCGTATTTTCTTCTTTTGTTCTTTCATTTCGTTTGCATTAGTCGCTGTTTGAAGCTAACTCTTGCAAGAACATTATATTATGTATCATAACTCTGGCAGCCCTTTGTAATGAAAATAGGAAACGCTTAGATATAGTCAACCTTAATAAAATTCTAAAGGTTTTGTTAGATTTAAAGAGTAATGTTAATAGATCTAGCATGTCCATGATATTTTTCATATTCAAAAAATAAAAAAAATATTCATATTCAAAAAGATTAGCGCAGCCGCGTTGTGAACTACTTAAATTGTACAGCTTTTCAACCTCCGACCTTTCATCCTTAACACAGAACGTTAAAATAATGAGACCAATTTCACTGACTAACTCGAAACTAAGTCGCAATAAGTAATACAAAATTCAACGAGTACAGCTAATATTGATCTCAAAATAAATCTCAATGATATTTTAAAGAAATTATTTTAGGCAGGTTTCCGAAAAATTAATTTTGAATCTTCAAAAATATAGATCCACTATTGTAAAATGCGTGTTTCAAATAAGGAAGTTTGAATCAGAATATTCTTTACCTCTTAAATGTTTTCTTTTTTAGAAATAATATCAATGAATGCTTGCAATGCACTTACTATACTTCATTTATTTGAAAACAATGTTATCTTGTTCGTTTCTAGATGAATAACTATAATTTGAAAATTATTTTAATTTATGCAGTTTTTCTATATGCATTTGTGCAATATGAAACCTAAAACAATTCGTGCGACATATACCGATTGCTTACTTTATATTTATCGATTTTCTATCATTTTCGTTTAATTGCCTTATTATTTTGGGTTCCACATTCTTCAAATTTTGCATATCAAAATAAAAATGTTCACGGCACTTTCTTCCTTATAAACGATTCTTTCCCCTCATTAAACTCTGAAGTTTGTCTTACTGTTTAGACTAGTAAGTCTATTTTTAAACTTAAACAAAAACAATACAATTACAATTAAACTCTCTGATTTCTTTTTCTTGTTGAAATAATCTCTCAGCATTAATAAGCATAAGCTAGACGTTTGGGGTTAATATATTTTATCTTTGATTTTTTTCCAGAAAGTGAATAATAATTATATCCTCATCAAACGAAAAATATATAGAAATACTATTCTCGATCAACAATTTTACGTGCACCGACCTAACACTTAAGTACGATTGTGGCAATCATAATGGAAATAAAGCATTGCAAGAATCGTCTTGGCGATAAAGGATTGCGATATATCGGTTATTGTAGGACATCGTTAACCCATTAACTAAAAAAGAACATTGAAAGCCACGAGACGCTCATTAACATATTCATTGCCGCGTACATCACTTTCAGCACACATTGAACTTACCACTTAAATCACATCTGAGATTTTTCCAATTAAAGAGAATATTATTGTACAGTGTTTTTTTCTCAGCAACATGAGAGCCACATAATCAACATCGTGTAAACAAAAAATCAGAATAAATCGAACCGGCATGAAACGTGTTAACATACCATTAAAAACGTATCACGTATTAAAGTTTTAAGAGTGGCTACAATATTTAGTAGTCACTAGTGCCAGTGCGTAATCAAAACGACTAACGTACCCTTTCCTGATACTAATAAAAAAATATATATGGCAGACATGAATTCCTTCCTTTACACAGCAAACAATATATTTTAATTAATTTTTTTTGTGCAGTATTAACAGTATACAACGGTATTTATTATTGTATTGTATTTTGATACATCGACGTTAATATCCTTCAGTAATAATGTGTATAGAATTAAACTAGTCATACTCTTATTATTTAAAGAATATAATCCTAAATGATGAAATTTCTATCATTGTTTTATGCTGACCAGATGTATCTACATTTGTCTTTAAAGAAAACACTACCGATTTAAAAACGAGTATACACATACATAGCTGCACCTCTCATTCCATTTCTTAATTCACGAAAAATAATAAACACAATACCATTCCTAACACAGAATCCTGGCCACCTCCCTGCGTGAATGACCTTGTAAGCTGCCAGTATGCACTAATTTGTAAATGCAGGTAACTTTTATTATACTTTGAAAGCTGATTATATACCTTGTATATCGCTACAAAGTGTCGTAAATAGGTTCGAAAGTCTAATTAACCCTCAAAAACTTTCAATAACTTCTCAGCATCAATCCATTAACCCGTTTTGCCTCAAAAAACCTATAATTTCGCCTGGGACTTAGACATCATTACAACTGAGAAAAACAAGTTATACTGCAAGTAAACTGCTATAATAAATAGACAACAGTTAAATATATTTTATTTTCTTCCTTTTGTTTGCAATATGAAATGAGTTAAAAGTAAGATATGTTCGATAAGAATAAATTTTTAAATAAATCATTACATTTACATATTTTAGCAATGCTCTTATCCCTGTTTGTAATTTCTTCATTTTCTTTTATTTATTATAAAAATTTGAATAACTTACATTATTGTTACTACATAATCTTTTTTATTCTATGTTCGTGGAACTCAAGGAACGGCTATTTCGACTATATCTAATAATAATTTCTATTTTTTACTTTAGAAATATAGGCTTTTACCAATATTCGAATAAATACAATATGCCTAGTCAATTTATTAAGACCTTGAATAAGTTCTCAATATTTCCTAACAGATAAATATTACCAGAACTGTATGTATGTAATTTTAAATGATAACGCATCTACAAAGAAGTACTATCGATAAGCTTGAACTTCAGTGTATGTTAGTTCGCCACGGTGTAAACAACATTTCTTTTTCTTAGTTGTAGAAATGTTGCAAAACAGCTACATGTGGCAAAATCGGTGCAAACCTACTTGAAAAGACTTGAATGGGAAGTCCTGTCACACTCACCGTATTCAGCGGACATAGCCCCTTCCGATTATCACTTATTCCATTCGATGACACATGGCCTGACGGAGCAGCGCTTATATTCTTATAAAGATACATAAAAACAAGTCGATTCTTGGACAGCCTTAAAAGATATGTCGTTTTTTACCACATATTAAGACACATAAGATTACATGTGTAAGAGATCTCTTTTACCGTATATGTTAAATAAAGCATTAATTTTCATAAAAAGAGAAGGAGAACTTATTCAACGTCCTAACATATAAAAATAAAAGATAGTTTCTGTAATTTAAAACATTTGATTCATTTCACCCAAAAAATATCATCAGTTTCACACAAAAAATCATGAACAATTGACAATATTTCTGAAAAGCACTTTTTTGACAACCAGAAATATAACGGTAGTCCAGCGTTTGTTTGACTAACCTGCACGATCATTGTAAAGCATCGGTAGTCAAAAACAGAAAACTGTACTAAAGCTTGCGGTCCTCAAAAAATTACAATATACACTCAAACCTGTTTTTGTGCGTTTTTTTATTTGTGCGATTTGTTTGTGCGATTTTCTTATCCGATTTTTTTGTATGATTTTTTTGTGCGGTATATAAAAATTTCAATCAAATTACTAATAAAATAAATAAGTAGTAGGTTTAATTGACCATTTAGCTTGTTCGATGTTTAATATGTATCTCATCACATGACATAAGTAGCGCGTCAGTCGATTGCATTATATGTGTGTTAAACTCTATAATCTTAAATCACAGAGAGTTGCTGTTATTCGTCTCTGATCTGCGCATATGACAAGGCCGTTATATTAATTGACGTGCTTCAAAGTGAGTTCATATTTCTAGACCATTAAGATAATATTCATTTCAAAACATAAATTAAAGATAAATATATTATTTTCTCTATTTAGATATAAATTTTTAGGAATTTTATTTTAACTGTAAACATAATCCCTAAACATGAATAATGACAAAAACAAAGTGAAGAAGAAAGTTATTTCCTTAGAAATTGCGACTACGATTTTAAAACGAATAGCAGAAGGTGAAGGATCCGCAGCTCTTGGCAAAAAATTTGGATTAGGTGAATCCACTATAAGAGGCATACAAAAACGTGCAGGTAAAATAAATAAATAAAAAAGCAATTCCTTGTTATTTCATAAGGTTTTAAGTTATTTTCTACGTGAGACTTTTTTTATGCGGACCCTATTCACCGCCCAAAAATAGGTTTGAGTGTAATCAGATTTTATGTTGATGTGGAACACTTTACGGTTATAGAAGATTAAATGTATGGCAAAACTATCGATTATATAATATAACCATACTAACATAGTTCGACAAACTGGATGTGCATGTAAAGTATTTGCACATACCATTGCAAAAGCTAGGCATAGTAGACCTAAAAAATTGAAATATGACAACGACTTTAACAGATCGAATTTTGATTAAATATAATTAAGTGATTCAATTGTTTGGCCCTTTTTGAGCTTTCTGTATACAATTATGGTTCATCTCAAACATAAAAATTGGGCCCTTGTTTTTCTTTTCTAAATTTAATCTATTTTATTAGTACAGGAGGTATATGTTTAAGAACTTATATGTTAAACTATTTTCTAAATAAAGTTTTAAGTTATCATGGGTCAATTAAGAATTACTGTAATTTTCTTTTACTATTGATTAACTTATTATAGTTTTATTTTCATTACTCACCAATATTTCTCGTATGTAAAATCATCCCTGAGTATAGCAGATACAGCATTGTTGTGATTTTGAAATATCCTATTAAAGTAAGAATACTGTCTTGCAATATTTCTACATTGGTTCAAAGCCGCCTCTGCAATGAATACGAATTAGATCAATTCTAGTGAAGATAACATTTCATTCCAATTTTTATTTTGTATGCATAATTATACACAACACACAAATTTTATATTGAAAGTCTAATAAACAAAGCGATTTTTTAAATAACTCCAATATATTTTATACGTGTAACACAAAAAAACTTGCATGATGGACTGGTTATTTGGCACCATATTTGTAATTTGACAAAAATAATCGTAAAATAATCGTTTTTTAAAACATATTTATGACAGTATAAAAAATTGTTACGTCTAACACGTGTTTGTTTTATATTGCAATACAAAGAAAACTATAAATAATTATAGTTAATTTTAATCATTTTTATTTTAAGCTGTTTTAAAAAATGCTTATTTGTTATGTTAAAAATTATAAATGTGTAGTTGTCATGAAATCTTATGATGAGTAGAAACCACAGCAAAAGCTGCGGTCGGAAAGCAAATAGTCAGTTCAACATAAACTCGGACACTATTTTACGGATAAATTATAACAAACGTGGATCAAGATTACATAAACGTAATTCCATGCTCAATCAATTATTTTTTAACCTCAGTGTAATATCTTTTGTTCTGAAAGAAATTAAACATAATACACATAAAACTAAAAACAGAAAACATACATCGTTACTCAATTTGTTTCGAGATTATGTTAAAATAGGGTTCAGTTAATTTAGTACTTCTTTCCTAGTTTTCTGAAAACAAGCTATGCTTTGAACTTTTTATCTAAGAAATTATTAGTCGAATTGAATTCTGTTCTCGTGTTTTAATAGAAAAATCCTCCTATAGTAGTATTGTTTTTATCACTCAAAAAATGGACTATAAAATACTGAAAATTATAAACAAATTTTTGCGTTGTAAATTTCTCTATGATGCGTTAAGCTGTTTAATTTAAGAAAAAAAGATGGCGTCATTCTTTGGCCCTGAAAATTCCTGACGTGAATGTCAAAAAGTGTTTTACGTGCACCGACCTAACACTTAAGTACGATTGTGGCAATCATAATGGAAATGAAGCATTGCAAGAATCGTCTTAGCGATAAAGGATTGCGATATATCGGTTATTGTAGGACATCGTTAACCCATTAACTATAAAAAAACATTGAAAGCCACGAGACGCTCATTAACATATTCATTGCCGCACATATTGAACTTACCACTTAAATCACATCTGAGATTTTTCCAATTAAATAGAATATTATTGTACAGTATTTTTTTCTCAGCAACATGAGAGCTACATAATCAACATCGTGTAAACAAGAAATCACAATAAATCGAACCGGCATGAAACGTGTTAACATACCATTAAAAACGTATCACGTATTAACGTTTTAAGAGTGGCTACAATATTTAGTAGTCACTAGTGCCAGTGCGTAATCAAAACGACTAACGTACCCTTTCCTGATACTAATAAAAAAATATATATGGGAGACATGAATTCCTTCCTTTACACAGCAAACAGTATATTTTTTTGTTTAACCCTAAAAATTCCTGACGTGAATGTCAAAAAGTGTTTGATTTAGCATGGATCGTCCGTAGACATACACTATGAATAATTTTCTATCAAACAAATAAATGTGTATATGTCATCAAGCAAGAAAAAATAGCATTGCTACTAAAAAAAATTAATTTGTTGGCCATAAAGCCATGCCTGGCGAAAGAGAAAATTCAAATTTATATCAGCACCGATATTGTACCAAGAAAATATGAGACATTAGAAAAAAAGCATTATACTTTTAACTCGTTACAATTTTTTTGTGTTGAAATTGTATCGATATTCTTTTAGTCCTAATTACTTAGAACGTGTTACTGTGAGAAAATGTATTATTAAAAACAATTACTTGTACAAACACAAAAAAAAATTACTAGAAGTTTCCCATTATCAATCAATTAAATCCAGCATTTTTTGTATAATTTAGAATTTCTAAACTTTGTTCACTGTGATTAATAAGCCAAAAAGTGGCCATCCTTGTAGTTTAAACAAATATGTTATCAATAAATGTTGATTCGCACGTCCACTTTAATTAACATGTTTTTATATGTATAAGATTATTAATAGATTGTCCAATTTAGATGATTTCATTACATAAATCAATAAACATTTCTTGTTTCCAATTTTCGCAATTTTCCATTACGTAAAACGATATTCAGCTCTGTATTTCATTGTACATTATATCCCATTCTCAGCAGCCACTTTAATTATAAAATATGTTTTTACATCGGTAAAAGTTGCCTGCAAAGAGGGAAACGTATACCAATAATTTTAGACAATAAAATATAAAGTTTAAAAATTAAATAGGGCACAAAACATATTAAAATGTTATATAATATGTTGTCACAAAAGCGTACAGGATTTGAAGACAATTATTCGGCCAATGTTATATTTACAATATTCATAAAAATTCTGAATAAAAATAAGCTAGAGTAAAGGAAAAAATACTGTAATAATAAAAAAAATATATAGATTCATAAGTTCTGTTTAAGAATGATTAAAAAACAAAATAATAACACTTTACGAGCACCCTGCATATAAAATTAATACTAGAACTAACGATTCTTGTTTTAGTTACTTATCTGTACTACATGGATCATTTATTATAAGAAAACTCAACGGCTATGTCTATATTTCACTAATAATTATAATTTTTTTTTGCTTATAATAATTTAATTTATTTCTGATACAAAACTACTATGTGTTAAAAAACAATATATTGGGCAAATATATATTGCCTTCTGAAAATTGAATAGAAGCAAATAAAAAATAATGTTATCATAAGCTTCACGGACCAATGGTACCGAGCCCGCCTCAAGGGGGTGGGGGAGCAGGAAGAACCTGGAATATGACCACTGTGGCCTCAGACAGGAGCGATCGACTAACCTCGATTTACCGACTCCATAATTGCCACGCGTGCGATGAATAAACTGCGCAGAAACTCATAATAACCGTCGTTATAACACACATTGCCATATTCAATTGTATTATTTATGAAAACGTACGAACATAAACTTGTAGAATTTAATTTAATTCATTAACAGTATAAAGTGAGGAAAGAGTAGGTTTACTTCTAAAATTGAAAAAGTATCCTTTATGAAAAAACTTCATCAGAGTTATTTCCTATGCGTTTATATCATTAACTGTCGGCCCGATCGTTCCAGCCTAAAATTAATGATGTTTCTGAAAAAAACAGTGTCATAGCTTTACCAATAGTTTTATAGTACCGAAAAAAGTGCATTATAGCCCTGCATATCTTTCCTTTTTCATCACTCTATACTGACAATAAATTCCATTAAGTTCTACAATGTTCCCACGTTTTTATGAATAATACAATCAAATATATCAATGTGTATTATAACGACTATGATTATAAATCTTTGTGCAATAACCAACTAATGTTAGAAAATCGTTATACATAATAAGTCTTGCAAGATGCAAAAATTTCATTCTCTCCCGCCTTATTGGTTTAGCAATAAGTTATATTAGGTTCTGTAATATAATGTTTGCACGTTTCCACGAATAATAAAATTAAACATGTTAATGTGTATTATAACAATCATTATTATACTTTTTTGCGCGGTTTGTAAATAGCACGCGTGTCGATCGCAGTTTATACATCTGGACCAATTGGCGCCTACCACCTAACACTGCCACGTCCAAATTCTCCTTGCCCAGCTTGAGGGGTCATGGTGCAAGTTATTTATTCCTTGTGCACAAGAAAGGTATGGTTTTAAAAAAATTTAATTTCAATTACTTGAAAAAAATTGGTAAACACTACTAAATTTACACTACAATTTTAGATATTATGTCCATTGTAAATTCTAATACATGTAATTTCAAATAATACAGCGGCTTTTATAAGAATCAGCTTATGAACAAGTTTTTGCTTTGTAGAGTAAAAATCCATGAATATCGTACCTGGAGCTTCCTCATAAACGTCACAATCCTGCTCCTATGCCTATTCTATTTTCAGTGTACATTTACGCTTGCTTCCTCGGTGCCGGCCATGCGTATCAGGTGGCATGCAAAGGGGTACATGACACGGCTCCTTTGAAAGGAGCATAACTTGACGGTTCTTAACGCACTAACTGCTTTCTCACGCCGCTCTGTGAGAACCTACACACTTAGCATTTGCTTTCTTAGATTAACTTTATTTCATTTGCAATTTGTGTAACATATTGATAAGATTTTAATGATCAAAATGAGTTTAAACACGATATAATTATGCCTATATTTACTTCTCTGATACTTATTTTACAACCCAATTTCTTTAATTACCGTCTCCTATACAATAAAAAAAAACAGGTTGTTAATCATATTCGAAATAATAATTAAAAAACTATTTTTTATATATTACTAATACTAATACTAATACATTACTATATTAAAAGCAATGCAGACTTATGCCTATACGTTATTAGTCAAGCGACTTTCTTCCTAGCAGCGTCATGAAAATCGTGTGTCCCTACACATAACTGGTTCTTAAAGCGTGTCTCCTATTTCGTAAATAACACTCGGGTTGAGCCTGATTCGTCACTATTATCGCAGCGCGACTTGTGTGCTCAACGAAAACTGTGGTCATAATTATATCGCGTTTGGCTTTATTTTGATCGACAAAATCTCTGTTAAAAAAAAATTTTAGGTAAAACAAAAAAATTGAAAAAATTTGAAACAATACTTTTTTTGACTGGTTTTTAAATATCTCACTTGTCCATCTTACATTTAACTTGACTGTTTTATCTGGCATACCCTTTATGCACTGGCCCTTTTCATCAATATAATACAAAGCCTTGGAAAAGCATGTCGTCTATCTCGTGAGCATCAAAAATTGTATCCATGCTGTGAGAATCTTAAGGCGATTTTATTGTCTACACGCGGAGCGATGTTCATGGAATTATTACTGTACCTGGTCTATGATGGCAGTTTTAGCCACAGCAGTAGGTAAAGTGTTAAGATCACAATTTGCAGCTATCAGTCTAATTGCAACTACTATCCGTATAAAAAATAGAAAGTATGTTTGTAAACTCAACGATACTGCTTTGTGGACACTCCATTCCCAAAAACGAAAAATTATTTTACTAAAAGAAAAACCTACGAAAAAAATATTGATCTAGTTCTATCACATAAAAAAAAAAAAGGAAACGGTGTGTATATTAGTTATAAGTAGGGAGATACAATTAGACAGTTTGAAAAATACATTTCTTTTATGCATCACATATTTGTACAACTGTCCAAGATATGACCCAAAAGTTTCAAAATAAATTTTGAAATATTCAGAAAGTTATAGCCTCTGAGCGCGATCTGTTAGTCGAACGGTGGTTGGGACTCTGCACCATGCAACAAATATTTTAGATGTAAATACGTATGGTTATGCATTTCAAGTGGTAAAAAATGAATGTATTGATGACATCATGGACGAAATGCTCACTCAGCTTTAAAATGTGAAGAAAATGCATAAACTTGGTGGAAAAGGCAAACTGATGAATACATTGATAAAAAAAGAACTACATACTACGGTTTTGCCAATCAAAGAAATGTGAATAGTGCAGAGGACAGGAAGAAAACTATGTTGACCACTTATTAATATTTGTGTCGTACAAAGGAAAATCGACAGCACGAATACCACCCAGCGAGCAAAAACAGCTCGTACAATTGACAGGAGTGTAAAGCTGTTGGAACAAATTGGGATTTGTTTGAGCATCTTCTTTCACTTGATTTAACAGTCCAGAAACATATTCTTCTGATTTATGAAAATTTATCAAAGGATAAGTTAGTACAGACATGCTTGAGCAGCTGGGAATAGCATCATATGTTGCTGTTGAACTTTTAAATGAAGGATATACTTCTATTTTTCAAAGTATGCATACACTAGAAATAATGATTGGAACTGGGTATACGAAATACATTGATGACATCAATGAACATTGACTCGTTCGATAAGAACGCTGCAACACGTTATTCACTAAAGAGGCTTGTACAGCACACAGAAAGATATTATTTGAGCAAAATGAGTTTTATGAGGAAGCCAAAGGACTATTGTAAGATAATGGAATCGCTGATTAGCCAATAACACATAGATATCATTCACTTTTCACTTCTCAAATGTTTTAGCAAGTTTTTCTCAAAACTAGTAAGACTTTGTAAGACCTTTTACTTAAAAACTATTCAACAGAGCTTAATAAAATTTTAACCATAATTACATAAGATTATTATCTTTTATTTAGACCTAATTGTTTTGAAAATCTACAAAAAAAAGTACTTCTTCATAGCAAAAAAGTAAAAAAATGAAGTTAAAATATGGACTTTATATGCAAAAGCTCTTCCAACTTTCAACTTTGATTCAACTTTTTTTTTTTGTTTTACATAGAAACTATGGATATTAATAATAAGAATTTTGTGTCAGAGGTGCAGAATTTCTATCAATTTGCAACTGACCTGTAGACTTGGCAGAAAGGTGTGGTAGTATGTCGACAGTTTTACTTTATTATGAAATTAAAAAATCTGTTTTACTATGTTTAAGATATGTACGAGGATTGCCCGTAAAATAAAGATCCCATGGCTTTTCACTATGAAAAACATGTTTATTGTCATTGAATAATACATTTTTGGAAAGCTTAGACTTTCCCCTATTTTTCGACATAATCGCCGTTGATATCAGTGCACTTTTGCATGTATTGTATCATTTTCTTTATGCCTGAATTTAGCAGGAGTTGCCAGCCTGGTGAAACGATTGCGAAAATAGAAGAAACAATGCTGAAAGATCAAAGGGTGCCGGTTCGAGAGCTTTGCAAGATGATCCCTGATGTCAGCAAGATCTACATTGACAAAATTTTGCAAGGTGCTAGGTGGGTCCAAAGAATGCTTACGGAAGACCACAAACGGCAACATTTTGAAGTGGTCTGCGAATTTCTTCAGACCCACAAAACCGATGATAAGGAATTCTTGGACTCTATAGTTACAAAGGGGACAAGACCTGGGTCCACTATATGACACTGGAAACAAAATAATCCCATCAGTAGAAACATCCAGAGTCGTCAAAGCTGCAGAAGTTCACATAAATACTGTCTGCTAGCAAAGTGATGCTGAACGTCTTTTGAAACAGGAAGGGGATATTGTTGTATGAATTGATGCCTGCCGGTACAACAATCAATGCGAACCGCTACTATGAGATATTGCAGAACCTTTGGCATTTCAGAAATGGAAAGGAGTTGAAAAAAGAGGTTTTCAGCTACCTTTTCAGTATGACGAGAGAGTTCTAGATTCAGGTATAAAGAGAATGGTACACCACATGCAAAAATGCATTGATCTCAATGGCGATTATGTCAAAAAATAGGGAAAAAGCCTAAGCTTTCCAAAAATGCATTATTCAATGCCAATAAACATGTTTTTTATTGTGAAAAATCATTGGAAATCTTTTTTACGAACAACCCTCGTATGACTGACTATGAAACTTCAACAAAATTTAATACTAATCTATGCCAGAGCATTTTTTCAGTAAAAAATACCTGAAAATTAAACATTTTTAAAGCTTCTAATTGTATCTTCCATATTAACACTGATTCTGCTCTGCTACCAACCCCATAAATTTTTTTTTCTTCTTTTCATGTTTCAATGATTTAAAATGTGCTGATAATTAAAATAAAGTCAAACAACTTTTTCTTAAATGATATGCTATTGCAAAAATAATTTTAAAATACTGCCACTAATTGTATTTGCAATCTTTTATGCTACAAAAATTTTTCTGTAAAATATAAAATTATGTTTTGAAACTAATTACTATATCAGATTATCAAAATCTACCTATAAAAGACGTCAGGTTGTGCATAATCTTAACCTTGCTCAGTTTGCATATTCAAAAAATATTCGCAAATTCAAAAATTACATCCTTGCGATATTTTAAAAACTGTTGTAATTATAAAAATAGAGAAAATACAAAAAATGTATCTTTTAATACCTGAAAAAATCTTACCTACTTTCAAAACCTATATTCAGTATATTTCGGATATTTCTTCTTGCTTCTCCATCTTATGTTTTTGAAATTTGTCAGGGACATTACTGCACGTGTTACATATGTTGTATAATGTACAAGATACTATTTTTCTGTTAAATATTTATAAAGATTTTCAATCACCGAAAGAAATATATTCGTATAAATATTCACTGCAGTCACGCTTCACAATGATAAATAAATATGAATATCAGTACATTTTACTGTGTAAAAATACGTTAATCATTTCCATG
Source organism: Ampulex compressa (assembly GCA_038496175.1). NCBI lineage: Eukaryota > Metazoa > Arthropoda > Insecta > Hymenoptera > Ampulicidae > Ampulex > Ampulex compressa. The sequence goes on from JBCFXI010001875.1 coordinate 16,967, forward strand.
CGAGTAATTCGTATGATTTTGATAATTACTAATATAGGATATATCGATTTGATTCGATTAATATTTGATTTACCTAACGTAGGACTTCCTTTAAGCTCGATCATGTCCGAGGCGGTCATATACAAAATTGTGGTGTACGTGGTAGGGAGGATGTCTAAATAGGGTTTCCACTTGGATTTCTCTTTGTGCCTCTCGATCAGAAGCGCAATCGTCAATGCAACTTGTGGCATGTGCTGTATCAAAGGATCATTCTGCAAGACGGCCAATTCTGGAGCGGCGCACTGTGTGCTGAATATCAATTGCCGCGGTATGCCCAAAATCAGTTGATTTTCTGCGAAATCTCGTTCCGCCCTAAGACCCAGCTCGTAGCCTGGAAATTCGGCAATGCTCGCGCCATCTACATCTGCGCCGTTTTCCAGAAGCCAGTTCATAAATGCGTCGATCCCCTGGCTCCGCTGCGATGACTCCGTCTTCATCTCCTCTAAACTTTTAACCTTTTCCAAAACTGCTGAGATTTCCACATAGTTGTTCCATAGTTGTGTCCCAGATGCCGATTTACTGCTTACTGATCATTGAAATGCAAGCAAAGACAACTGCGCTGTCATATCGCTTCACAATATTGGAAACATGAAAAGAGTTCGGGGAAAATACACAATGAATGATTAATTTGTTCCCCGACTCCTAACGGGGAGCAAGGAGAAGCTAAAATACGACCATGAAGCTGCCAGGCGGTAGAGACCGGATAAATCTGATTTATTGACTCTACGATCGGCACGCGCGTGATTTGCAAACTGCGTAGAAACTTATAATCAAGCTCGATGTAATGCATATTAACATATTTAGTTGTATTGTTTATAGAAACAGACAAATATAATATTACGAAACCTAATATAAGTTATTACCAGTATAAGGAAATGAAAAAAGTGGCTGTTAGCTTTAAAAATTGAAAAAATATCCTTCAAAAAGAAACTTTTCGATCTGAATTGTATCGTATAAAGATTTTCTAACATTAATTATGCTTAAAAAAAAAGGTCTGCCAGTAATTGTGAAACGTCGTTTCAATTACTCTTATCACAAATTCGTAATACAATGTAATACACTTTAAATAAAAACTTCGCACGAACAAAAGCTATTTCGTGTTTGAATAATTGACGAACCAAATTAATGTTACGAAGACATACAAAACAACTCAGATGTAAAAGTTTTTTCTTCACGGACATTTTTTCAATTTTTAAAGCTAACACTCTCTTTTATCTTCTCATACTAGCAATAACTTATGTTAGATTCCGTAATATTATATTCACCTGTTTCTATAAACAATGCAACTAAATATATCAATATGTATTACACTAACTATAAGAATAAATTGCTGCACAGAGCTACGATGTTGTAGTGGATAGAAGCTCGGATTTTTACACGAGACACTCCGGGTTCGAATCCCGCCCATCACCTCTGGTTTTCCCACGTGACATATGTACTGTAACTCTGGTGGTTCGGAATTCATCTCAAACAGTAAATCCTAAGCCAAATAACCTTAGCAGTCGATGTCGAAAATAAATAGAAAAAAAAAAGTTTCTGTACAATTTGTAAATGGCGTGCATGTCGATCATAAAGTCGATAAAGCAGATCCAGCCGGTCCCTGCCGCCTGGCACCTCCACAGGCGTATTCCAGCATCTTCTTGCTCCCCTTCAGAGGTTGGGGTACAAATTAATGATTTAGTGGGTACAGGGTATGAGAAAGCACAGTGATTTGATCATTCTGCTTAGAGCTTCTGATATTTGTAAAAATAATAGCAATTTTTACGGATAATTGATGTTTGCACGTGTAAAAACTTGAAATTTGCTCAAGTGAGCGATTAAAGATTCCTATTATGTAGATATAAATTTAAATGTTCTAAAAATTAGTAACTTTTTTTAATATCACTATGTTTTCCTGAAATTTATATTTTTAATGCAAAGTGGGAGGTTTTTCATAACTATTTGCTTGATTAAAAACCAAATAATCTCATATAAATACAAAACTGTGATATAAAAACGATTAAAACTTTAGCTATAGCGCGTACTCTGTCACATGTTCGAATCTAAAGCCATATTTCAAACCCTTTTCAATCACAAAAATAACCAATGCTCTAGAGTGTGTAATACATGTAAATGCTGTGTAATACAGTGTAATACTGTGTAATACAGTGAAATAGGTACCTATTTTGCTTTTAATCGTAGGGAATTAAAAATAAGGACAGATAGACCGAACATTACGGTTTGGAACAGTAAAATGTTCTAAAAATGAACCCAGGGGTCCAGGAAGAATTATGTAACTTTTAACCCGATATAATCCCCAGAATACAAATAGCCCATCATTTCTAAGAATTTTAAACGTCTAAACGAGTATTGCAATTGGGTGGGAGCAATGATTCATTAAGTATTTATCAAGAAATACAAAGTAGGTTACCAAATACGTTATGGCCGTTACACGTCGATTGGGGCAATTATGAGATAAGACCTATGTCATCTTTAAATTAATATCAGTAGTAAACAATGAAGGTTAAGTAATATTCAACGTTAACAAAGCTATTATACCATCCGGTAAGACCATTTTGACGTATTGGAATCGTATTTGAAAGGTGATATGAAAACCAAAAGCTGGAGAAAAAAGTAGAGTTAACAGGGATTAAATTCCGCCGTCGATCAACACGCGGGATATATACTTACGGCAAAAGAGCTGTTCGCAGAGAACATTAAGTTCCTTTTTTTTTACCAAGGATGCGTGTCTATGCGTTGTACCACGATGTTTACTTCTTGAAGACGGACCAAACTTTCTCCTGTCCATTTTTGTACTATCTCCTAACACTTTTGTAACGCCCTTTCGCACTCAAATGCATTATAATGCGTAACGCGCGCCCACAACTAGCAAGAATCAATAATTTCCGTTGAAACAAAAATAGAACGTCGTACGCTGTGGCGACTGCTCAAACTCCGGTAACATAACCTCCAAAGATACGACGAGACTTGCTTATTGCGTACAATGCTTTTTGCTATACTTTATTGATTTTTAATTCTCGTTAAGCCACTTTCTTTCGTTATTACTTTTCGCACAATTAGTCTATTGCTTTTAATCAACCTGTTTGATTCACGATCGCAAATACCACAGTTACGCTGCATTTGTGTACACATATTAAGACACTTCAATTGTACCCAAAATGCAGTATATGCATATTGCTTTGCACAAACTTCTAGTCACACTAAGAAATATCCGATACATCCATTTATGCCATATTTATAAAAAATTACGCTGTATTATGAATTTATGATTCGGCTCTGTCTATGAATTTGGGCTTCAACTTTATTTAGTTTGCTGATGAAAAAGATTTTTAAACACGATTATTTATACATTGCCATTTGTTTAAGTATCGGTATTAGTACTTTGTTATTGCTGTTTTACGTATCTGAGATTTTCTAACCCCTTCCATCCAAACTGATTTTACGATAAGCTTTTGATAGAAATTTCTTCTCTACAAGGAAAAACATAATAAACAAACTGACATACAAAATACACGACATAACTTGCCTAAAGTTATATCTTTTTTTGTATATTATAATAGTAAATATATTGACAACATTAATTATACCTTCTAATGATTGTAAGCATATTAGTTAAGTATCAGAAGTATCGCCGTAGATATTTATTTTCTACGTTGGCGTAAATAAATGGAAGTAAAGGAATGATCAAACACAAATCTTTCGGCGAAGAATGGAAAAATGTTTGACAAGAAATTTGGAAGAAAGAAATTAAAGATGCGATAGCATTTCGAGCATCTGTTTAATGCACGTGAGACTGATACCGAAAGATTCACGATACTGGAATCTCGGTCCCACGCCATAAAAATAAAATTTCTACATTTAAATTTAATTTAATAATATTCACAGTTTATATTTAACATAAAAAATATTGTTTTTGTTACATTTCTATTTTGTCAACACGGAGTGCATCCATAATAACTCAATGTTGATAAATTATTAAATTTGTGTACAACGATAAATAATGTGATAAATCAATTATTACCATTGAATTTTCACGCTGCAAAGCAAGGTAACTTGCTATAACATATTTTTGTCACAAAAATAATCCAAATATTATAAATCTTAAGATACATCTAATCTGATATAACGGCTTATGCCATGTCATAATGAATTCTACACATGTACATATTATTTGGGAAAATAATTTTTTACAACTTCGTGAAAAAAACATGTCCGCGATCCTCGAAACATCTCTACTTGTTTTTCCAATGGTATCCACAAGTACAAAATACAATTTCTTTTTTCGTATAGCCTTTTTGTCAGAAACGTGAGAAAAAACAAGTGAGAGGAAACAATAACGCTGCGCTTCACTTTTAAAAACAGGTGCTATGATTACTTAGAAATTTGTCATATTTTGTACTGAACATATATCAACCGATTACTTCTGATTACTTTATAATCGATTACGCATTTTGTAACTGTTCTACAATGTATAATACACGTTTTCGAAGATCACCTTCAAATTTTTCCACGATCCCTTTGCAGCGGAAAACTTGTATCTTACATGTTAAAGATACAGATATGGTCACGATAATTATATATATCATTATATTATACAGCCTAAGTTCTAAACGGAGTCTTATAGACCACATAATTTTACTTTAATCGTTACTTGAATAGAAACTGAATGTATATATATATATATAGCAAAATTAAAAATCCAGCTTATATTGACCTGATGTCATATGTAACGTATTTCCATCATATAACGCCTCGATAAAAAGTCGAAGCTGACTTATTTTCTACCTCTCTTATCGTCAATTCGATTCCGATAATGGTGCGCGGTATTTTCGAAAATATTGGTATGTACCTAGTTGAGGTTGCCCGAACGCATGCTTTAACGTGATAACGTCGGAATATTCCCAACGAAGGTACGCACCACAGCAAATTCGATAAAGTTGTAAAATATATCGAGCTTTCTACACGTACTTTGATACGCCGAGGCTTTCTCGCCGCAACAATTCACACAAGGATACAAGATTCTCATGAAATTCTTCCCTCTGACCAGAAGAACACACGACGCACATACGATTTCGTGTTTTTACCATAAAAAAAATCCCAAAGAAAAAAACAGAAAAAGAAACTTGGTATTCTTAATTGCTGAATAGCGTACCACTACGTTGTATGGGGGGGGGGGGGGATACTATTGGAGGTTATGAAACACATGGTACATAAATATATAAGTTACTTTTCACCCAAAGTCACAATTATTGGTATAAGTTGTGCGGACATCCTAGAGTTAAATTTGTATAACTTCTAACTCCTTTGTGTCTGGTAATTTGCCGTCTCGTACTGCTTTCACATATGCTGCCTATCTCTTTTCTATTGCGTAGCAGTGTCCGAAATGCTTTGTCGCCATGTGGCATGAAAGGGAATCTTCAAAATTTTAACTCGCGTCTTAGGTAATGCGGTCAAAAGAAGCTTTTGCAGCTGCGGTAGTGGTAATATGTCTACCTGCGGACTTGTTAAATTCAACTGTTGTTTATCATCACCTATAAGTAATAACATTGGTTAGAAATAATTTTGGCGTTACACAAAGCTAAAAAATGAGAGAGATCTTGCATGGCATAAATCCATTTAAAGTACCTTTTTGATTATCATTTTCATCTTCGATGTCTTCTATTAATTTCAAGCAAGGTACCGGTTTTAGAACTGGTATCGAATCACCAGTTACTTGCTTGCTCATTAAGTTACATTGGTCAACGAATAATTCTGTTACCCTAAGTAATTCCAGTGTAACTCCCCACACAAAGTGTGTAAGATTATTAGATAGTTCCGTGACACCTCCCAGTACCATATTATTGGAAGTTGCAGACTGGGATATGTAAGTTGGTATGATTAATAGCCTTTTGATGTTTTTACAATTTGCAAGACATTTGTCAAAACCATTCTTCACATCAAAATTCACCAATTCCATTTGACTTAAGTTTTGCAATTTAGATACACCATCCAGTATATCGAATGTACAACAAGATCCTTGGCCCTTCTCGAGTCTGAGACGTTCCAATTTTTGCAATTTAATTAAAACCATGGTACCAAATTTATCTGGAAAATCAGAGCACTCGCCTAATTCCAATGTCTCCAAATTTATCAATGTTTGAATTATATCGATCTTCTTTTTTCCAAGTTCTTTAACTGATGTCAAGCTCTGCAAATAATGATACAAAGATATTGTAATGCACAATAGCTTAAAGAAACATGAATAAAATTATATGATAAACCGCAACATCACAAACAGCCTTACTAATTGCGTCAATTGCAATAATTCTTGCAAAGGTGTAAGATCTTCTTGTAAGGACATTCCGCTTATAGCCTTGAGTCTTAGTTCTTGACAGCATCTCAGATTTCCAACTGATTCAAGATTTAATGAGTCGCATTTAATCGACATTGCACTCAGTACTTCCAATTGTGGACAATTCTTTATAACTTCTTCGACTACCATCACAGGACACCTGCACAATTCCAATTTTACGAGGCTAGTCACTCGTGGTATAACCATCAAAAACTTTTTCCAAATGCCATCGGATTCGCCAGCAACAAGCATTTTTCTAAGATCTAAGTGCTGAGTGCCACGCCTTTGCAAAGTATCTGCTAAGCCATCCCAATCAGTTACTTGACTATTCTTCATCCGCACAGTTTTCCATAACGAAGGGTGTGCAGCCAAGTCCCGCCACATTTTGCAGACTCTGGCAGCACGTAGAAGTTCTTGAACCTTTAAGTATTGGAATATGCGTAATAATGCATGATAACCAGCACAGACAGAATCCATAAAGTGTTGCTGGTGATCAGTATCCTGGTGGGATTGTTTTCGCCTGAAAATATCAAAGGGAATACACTATAATATCTATTTCAATTGCATGTTTTTTTCTTTTAATGGCAGAATATTCTCTAAGTTTAGCGTTACTACTGCTATTAATCTGATCAAATAAACCACCATATTAGAAGGTAATACATATTGTATCACGCATATAAGTATTTATAACTTTTCCAAAAATTTACAAAGCATATAACATAATTTTTAAAGAGGCTTTCAAAGGACCAATGATTTACAACAGTGTCATTTATCACTATCAATATTATTATAATGAATATGCTAAAAGCCTCTGAAAAAATATTCTATGAGGAGAAAATTAAGACTTATTTCAATATAATAACAAAAAATTAAAAAATAAAAAGAAAGCAAAACAAGTGTGGAAAGGGCATGAACGAGGACAGAGGATGTATGGAAATTTTTGGGAAAACGCACTAAGAGATTTTTTGTTTCAGCTCGCACATGTCTTTATATCTGCAAATATAAAAGTAAAAATGAATTAGATTTTTCCACTGAAGCACTTATCAGTAGCTGCATCTGTAATTGTAGCATGAATGTAAACCATGCACATCACTGTTAAATTCTTATTTGATAATATTTCCAGTTGCCATTTGCGAGGTTCCTGTATAAACCGTTACCTTGATACTACAATTACAAAATTCCTGCATGAACCAACTATACGCTGTGCTTTTTACTTATCTGTCACATTTCTCAACAACTTGGCCGCATTTCTAAGAAGCTAAGGCAGTGTGCTTCGACCGCTAGATAAAATCAAATTCATTTTTTCGTTGAATTATATTTCCAAATATAATTACATTGGTATATATTGCATTTACAATTTTATTAAATATTCTTTAAACTATATAAACAAAATGGAACTTAGAACTGTTTTAAAAATACGTTGATCTTTAATATAATATCAATATGCCAACTGATTTGCTCAGTATGATGTCAAAGCACGACTTGTACATCAATACATTATATAATGATCATCAAAATCTAACCTATAATAAAAATTATATAAATGGATCTTGTAAATACAATATCTACAAAGCAACTGCCAAAACCTCAAAAGAGAGTTGCCGTAACTTATACATATATTTGGCACCAATGCTTAAAAAAAGTAATAAAAAAAATAAAGAACATAATTCCCTTCTGTTTGAGTTAGAAACACTTACTTGCTAGTAACTAATACAGTACCCACATTACTAGTTGCCAATGGCAAATTTGTTTTAAGTATTTCGTTACTCGCAATAATTACATTTAGATTGTCCATGTTTGATACTTCTGTATCAGATTTTTTTTCTGTCAATTCATGACTTATTATCTGTCTTTCTGCTTCTATCATGTAATCACTTTTGATATTAGGCAATTTAGTTTCTTTCTCATTTATTAGCAAAGAATCCATTATTTTAGTGCTATTATCATTGGCTTCGCTCTTGTCCTCGGAACATGAACTTAAAGTAGATTGCATGCACGATGCTTGCGCTATGTCCTTTAAGACATCTGTATTACTCATATTTTCATTAGAGTCTTTGTCTAAGGCCTTGACAAATGGCGGAACACGCGATTTCATCACCAAGGAATTCTCAACAGTATTAGATATATCTATAAGAGAGCCATCCTGCAACAGTGGAGGTTTGTCACCTATCTTATCAGGTCTCACCGTTATTGCAGGTTGCACAGCCATTGCATTATTTTTTGGTACCACAATATATTTTTTGCCACCCATTAATGCAATATTTTGAGCTGGTTTAGGTATGGTTCCATCATGACTCTGCAGAAATTCGTTTTCTGTTTGAACAAACCAGTTTCCTTCTTTTTTATCCACACTTGAAGGTGATTGCAATGTCGTAGACATAATCTTAGAAGCTTTTGCCATGCTTGGTGTTTGAGGATCTGCACTCTCCGATTTGGGAATTCTTTGAAGTTTGGGTGGGGTCAGGTTCACTTGATGTTTTGATTTTGCATTTTGTACACCTAATAAACTAATCGGTATCAGTGGAGGAGGTGTCAAAGATGGATTTATTGATGGATGAGACTCGTCAGAATCTTGCTGGCAATTCTACAACAAAAGTAACAATGTAATGACAAAAATATCTTTAATGTATGAGTTTTATAATCTTTTACTGTTCTAGTTTTACATTTAAATTCTACAATATGATTATTCAAACTCTTATAATAATGTGTTCTACCCAAAATAATTTGTTATTTTGTAATAGTATAACTATCTCTTTCCAATATGTGAACTTTTATTTGTTTCCCAAATTTTATAAGGATTTAAAATATTTGTAGTACTGTTGTGCTAATGATAGAATACATGTATTTCTATACCACATTGCACATTGCTCTATAATAAGTTTTGTTCATCTTATGTGAATTTAATTAATAACAGTTGTATATACATGGTCCATTATGAAAGTAATGCGCATGAATTTATCGTGACGCGACTATCCATCACAGTGGGATAAAACGGGTCGAGAAATGTAGTGAAGGGTCTGCCCTTCCAAGGCAACCAGTCACCAGTTTGCTCCGAGCAGTCTGAGTGGAAAGACATGCCTCCGCGTGAAGTGCGTTTTTCGACTTTGTAACACGGCGTGATGGAGCGTTTGCTTGAACAGTGATACGAAATCAAGTTTTGTGTGCGACTTGGAAAGAATGCATCCGAAACATTCTAAATGCTTCGAGAGGCTCTCAATGACGACTGCATTTCAATGTCACAGTCTGGGAGATGGCACAAGGTGTTCAAGTAGGGCTGGGAGGAAATCGTCGACGAATTCCGTTCTGGACGCCCAACAACGGCCAGAACCGACGAAAACGTGAATCGTATGCGCGAAGTTTTGCCTTCCAACCGTTGATTGAGCGTTCAGCAAATCGCTGGCACCCTAAACATGTCCACATTTGCGATACATGGGATAGTGATCGAGGATCTGCAAATGCGTAAGGTCTGCGCGAAGCTTGTGCCGAAAGTGTTGACGGAAGACCAGAAAGAACTTCTAGTTTCGCGCAGTCAAGAATCGTTGAATTTGATTCAAAATGAGGCCTCTTGAAGCATCTGGAATGATTCGGTTCCATTCTTCTCAAGCTACACACAAAACTTGATTGCATATCGCGGATCAAGCGAACGCTTCATCACGCCGCGTTACAAAGTCAAAAGCACTCTTCGCGTAGAAGCATGTTTTTCCACTCAGACTGCTCGCAGCAAACTGGCGACTGGTTGCATTGGAAGAGCAGAGCCTTCACCACATTCCCTACCCATTTTACTCCACTGTGATGCATAGTCGCGTCACAATAAATTCATGGGCATTACTTTCATAATGGACCATGTAATATCTCATATCAAGTACTAAAATCTTTTCAAATTTAAAAGAAAATAATATAATATGCTAAGTAGTACACCTACCTTGCAGATATAATCATCACTGCCAGCAAATTCCATGCCATCAACGCATTCGGGATGATACAAACATAGACATATGCGACATTGTAAACTTGGTATCAATCCCATACTTGTTGAACACCTTATGCTGCATGGTTCTTGTACTTTGGGCCTGTAAGATGTGCGTTGATTGGGGAAAGGGATTATGGATCATAACACAAGAATTGTTTTATGGATTTGTGGATCAGAGAGGAATGAAAAGGAAAATTTTTATGAAAATTATAGAAGGAAAACATTTTAATCCTCTCAGAAAAGAATACGAATTCTTTCATATCATTTTGTTTGCATAATGTATCGCATGCATGTCAAAACTGTGTTGGGAATTCAAACTGTACTTAATAGGTTTCATAATCTCGTACCGAATAAGTTCCGGCCTATTTTAAAAATTGTATGCTCCACTTTTTTATTGTCGAATAAATGTATATGGAAGTAAAGAAAAAGAAAATAAAAACAATCAAATGTGAGTATATTTTTTCATTATAAGTATCATATACTCATTAAACCTACACAAAGCTATAAAAAGCTTTTTATATCAGTTACAAATTGTAATGATGCGTAGCTATGAGATTAAATGCATTTGTGGAACTGTCATTGTCATTCTGCAATCATTATGCAGAAATTCAGTACCACAAAGATAGATAATCCCAAAAAAGAACTCTTTTTCACACGATTCTTTCTTGCATGATGTAAACTTTTCACATCTTATAAACATTTTAATATAACACAAAATGAATTCCTAGAAAAGATTTTTGTACTAAACACACACTCGCACATGCTGTAAATATTTCATTGGACCTTTTTAACCAAGGTATGTTGAATATGATTAATGCTCAAAGACCAAGTTTAATTACCCTATGTGTGTGACATTGAATATCTATGTTGCCTTTAATCATTCTGCAGAAATTACAGTCTAAAAACTAATAAACAAAATAGATATCAATATTTACATAGGAATACATGCATTTACTTACGTTAATAATCTTTTGGTCTTAGTCGGAGTCGATTTCTCTATGATAGGTTGCTGATTTCGTCTGGAGTTAGTTACACTACGTTGAGGTGGCAGCATTTCATTCTCTTCCATAGGCGTTTTTATTTCTGCTATGCAAATTTTAAGAAAACATTTTATGAAAACAATATTACTATAGCATCACAGAATATGTTTTGAATAAAGTAAAACATGCATGTACAATCTTTTTCTATGTCTCTTATACTCTTATATAGTATATTATTCTATACTCTTATACACTCTTTGATTAAATGAAGTATCAAGCAATGTGTATCTCTTAAAATAAGGGACATATCATTTTCCCATAACTTGAAAGATTTCCACAACAAAAAAAAAAGTTTCATTAAACAATTGTATAAAGGTTCACCAAACCAGTCTTTTTTAAATACAAAGTATTAATAACTAGAGAGTAACAACAAGAAGTAGCACTAAAAAATGTGTCAGTGATTACTGCTATATGTAGACATTAACACGTACTTATTTGTGGAGTTTTCTTAACAGGCACTTTAACTTTGAACCCTGAAGATGATACTTTGGGTAATTTCGATACAACTTTCCCTGATACTGATACCGGTGCCAGTGTGATTGGTAACGATGTAGTGGTTGGCACTGAAGCTGATACAGGTGATTCTTCTGCTGGTTTTCTAGGATTCAATGTCTTTTTACTAGAAAACGACTTTCTTGGAGGAGTACAAACTGCACCAAGCGAACCCTGTAATTTGACATGTACCCTATATGTTAAAGGATATTATTGATTTTTACTCAATATTCTATATATGTGAATTTTTTTATTTGTATTTGGATTGTATCATTCGTCATTATTTTCTTCACTTAGAATTTACACAAAGTCGAAGTTCATTTTGTATTAGCTATTGAGCTAATGCCTTATACCAACCACAAAGTGCTTTTTTTATGTTAGTTTCATTCTAAAAAGTGAAAATGATTTCAAAATACTGAAAAAAAAAAATACAATGAGGAATCAATGTTCAATTAATTTTATTTAAGACAGTGATGAATTTAAGAAAATTATGTTACTTATGATGAAAAATAAAATATTAACATACCCGTACTCTTTTTGCATCTCGTATAATCTCTTTCTCAGGATCATCTATTCCGATTGGTTCTTTAAAAAATGTAAAGTTATCGATAGTCAATTCTTTCGTATTCACTGTAAGATAAAATGGTAAATCATTAGGGAAATTCTTATTCAGACATTGCTAATGGCGTGCAAGAGAAACTTACAAAATTCTGCAACTTCTCTAAAGCTTCTAACTTTCTTCCCCTTTGGTGTGTAATAATATATATCAGCCATTCTCTTAAGGCTAGAATCTGTACTGGCCCTAAATACCAATTCACGTTTCCAACCATATTTGAAAGGTTCTTTGAAAACAGGATTTGTTATATCAACAGTTGCTTTTTGCTTTATTGTACTTCCTGGACTACCACCGCGAGATACACGACTACCTTTGGACTTGTGAGACATTGCGGGACTACTTGTAGCTGATGATGAATTGGTAGACTTAACAGAAATTCCCTCAATTTTTTGTATGTCTAAATTAAATTCGGAACTATTAGGTATGTCAGTTGAGTCAGTTTCAGATTTGTCAGATTCCTTTTCCTTTTTAATTTTGTCAACATCCAATAGATGTTCTGTTTCATAAGCCTGCGTCTTATTATCATCAGAATCCAGATCATCATCTTTTCTATCCTTTCCATCAAAACTCTTTTTTGACATAGAGTATCTATATCGTTTTATTAATTGCGCTTCTGCAACCTCTGCCTCGGCTATAAGAAACAATATAGATTTTATAACTTTATTAGAACTTTTTGTGCATTTTAAAATTGTTAAATCTTTAATTTTAACACATGGTAAAGATCAATTTTTACATAAATTCAGCTTGTTCTTGCTTAAGGATATATTTCTATATTCATTCCCACAAGTAATATTAATACCCCTTATTTAAAATCTCAAAATCATTTAATCTATACTTATACTACCATAGTCTTACCAATCTATTAATGTTACCCATCTACATGATTTGTACGACAATATAAAAAATCTCGAATAAACAATATAAATCATTTTGTACTTATAACCTAAATTTAAAAGGTAAATGCTAAAAAGGTACCTATAAGTTTCTTTAGGACATGACTTCCAGGCTCCAATTCATTAGCTCCTTGAACGTCAAAACCATTGAATTCCATAGATTCCTCGGAGCTCATGTCATCCGGTTCCGAGAGTTTCCGCTTGCGTCCCCTTTGACCTAAGACCGCGTCGGTCTCTATGGTACTAGTAGAATTGGCCTTAAACTTGCGTAACTTTCTCCTGACGGGTGGCGTCGGACTGTTTTTGCCAAGGCCTTTAAGATCACCATTCACTTCTTGACCGTCCATCTTCTCGGTGGTCGACGCCGCCTTTTCCTCAACCTCCTGCAAATCCGGCATAGCTACGAGTTCGAGGTTAGGATTCTCTCGCGCCACATCGGCGTTCCCGCCATTCACATTGGCATCATCCATGATGTAGTCCCTTAGGAGCAACTACTGGCCCCTTTTACTACGACGGTCGATCCGAGAAGAATGTCAATTTCACGGAACCGTTGCACCTCACTTAAGCTCCATCAAACGGTACTCAATACAGCAGCCGTGTTACAATCCCCTCGCGTCTGGGTGCCACGATCCCGCGCTCATCTGTCGCGAATGCGCATAACATTCGCGCAAAACTAGTACGCGCTATTTACACAGCCGCCAGGATTTGTCTCGATACGTTCCCGTACCGTTGATCATTACGCTGTACTTAGTGCTCCGCTACAGCGTGCAAAAATGAACACTCTGATCAAAACAGGACTCGAATTTTTCACTCTCGGTCCTGGACCGAAACATTCGAACGAAAAACGACAAAAGCATCGAAGAAACACAGCGCGTCTGTAAAGTGCACAACCGGAAATGGCCGTGCAAACATGTTAAAGCCGCGTTCACGAAGTATCTTATTTTCAACGCAGAATAACGAATGCGTTTTTTTCATAATAGCGGCATGGATCATAGAATTTGTATCGAAAAAAATGATAGAAGCCAAATTATAAGACTAAAGATTGATAATCTCATTTCGCAGCAGTATTACCACGCTTTTCGTGCATAATACGTACCGAAAACCGTGAAGGGATAATGAATGCGCCAATCAAAATTTTGCTCGAAGCTTTTAAATGGAACCAAAAGTTCTGTTCTAAAATAAGACACCTAGTATCATCCGAATATATACTTCACACTCTTTCAATATCGCGTCCTGGTAATGACATAATTCTATCCGGTATAAGGAGATAAAATTAGAACACACATTAATAATTTTACTAAATAATTGAATTTCAATGTTTGTATCATGTGTATTGCCCTATAAACCGCTATATTCCACATAACTATAGGAGTGAAAAAACAGAACACTTTGTAACAGTGCGAGTACTTTGGAATTGACAATCTTGCATCGCATGCTCCGATCTTTTTTTATCGGTTTTTTACAAATCAATTTTATGAACAATGATGTACGTTTAGATAGAAACTCGCTATTGCTGCAGTTATATGTGTAAGGTAGGTTTGACGGAATAAAGATTTACTTAAACTTTATCACAGATTTTTAACGTAACATAAATACAATTTGTTTCTTACCATTTTCTGAAAAGCTGATTTTCTTATGACAATGAAAATTTTTATGCCATAACATCTACAATACTTTTGATTAACTATTTTGCATTATTGTCTATTAGAAAATTGGAAACATATAGATTGAAGAAAGAGCAGTGATTTGCTTTAATAAAATATGCAGGAAAGCTATTCCTTAAGTGACCAGATCTGACAATTAGTACTGATATTGGAGGCAAGAAAAATTGTATAGATTCCAATATTATCTTGTACATGCATTATGCCTGATAAAATATATAATATATATTTCTACAAAATTATATTGTGCAATATTCTTGTATAACAATATAAACAATTTTCAACCTTTGAACCCAAACCAACAGTGCATTATAAGAAATTTATTATTTAAGTGTTTCAAAGATCCTGTCTGTATAACATTACCAAGTTTCACACAATTTCTTTTCTTTTTTAGAAAAAACGTATCCTTCAAATGGAGCGCGTTTTGAAAGCTGTACCCGCAGATTTAAGAGTAAAAATGGAGGCGCTCGTACATGATTTGACCTTAGCACTGGAAGAGAGTAGTAACAGTGCAAATGTCAGACGTAGATGGGGCATCAGAAGAAGGGCCCGCTCAACTGGAAATATTCGTAAGTGTAATGGTAGTAGATACATAAATGCCGGCTTAAAATATTTTAAAAACGTTTTCACACTTTTAATTGCTATTCATTTTTGTATAATATTAAGAATTTTATTATTTCCATGCAGAGACAATTTTAGTATATATTAATCTTAAACAATATGTACCGAAAAGTAGGTTCCCTACAAATTTAAAATTGGTTTAATATATGTATATATATATATATATATATATCTTTCACAGCTACATTGAACATTACTAAACACTCAGATGATAGCTCTTCATCTATTTGTGATATTCGCATTCCAAAAAATTCTGCCAGTTCAAAGTACCAATCGGATAGCGATGATACAAATCAAACAAAAAGATTTGTCCGTTTTTCAAACTT
The DNA here is from genome assembly GCA_038496175.1 of Ampulex compressa. NCBI lineage: Eukaryota > Metazoa > Arthropoda > Insecta > Hymenoptera > Ampulicidae > Ampulex > Ampulex compressa. The sequence continues at coordinate 32,956 of JBCFXI010001875.1, forward strand.
AAATAATACTAGCAATATTGAAAGTGACTCTGTGAATGAGAATTTTGTGCCAAGAGCAAATACCAGACGTAAGAGAAAGTTCAAAAAAATGGCCATTGATTCAGACTCTAATCCATCCACTTCCCAAACAGTTACAATCATGTCGACTACACTTGGGGGAAAAAAAAGAATGTTTCGCAATGACTGCAAAAACAGATATGGTGCAATATGGTAAGTTCATAAGATACACAACTTATGTAAACTGGTATCTAAATGTACTCAGCAAAAGAACAATTTTTCAAAAGGTGTGGAAAGCGTAAGAGATCATGTAGAGAGCGTTCGACAGATTGCGAAATGATTGCATTAAAATCAAATAGGACCACAAAATCCAAAAATCGTATCAAAATGCAAGGCGAAGATACTCTTGACTGTTCTCATATATCTAGCTCAAGTATTTCGTCCAGTGATTCTGAAGCAGGCCTTATTACAAACGATGAAGACCGAGAAGGTATGTAATAATTTTCTAATGTCTTAAATCTGTAAGCCACATTTATGTTCTCCATCACAGGTGATGATGAACAGTCGGATTGGATTGGAGAATCTAGCTGGTGGGACGATGTAGAAAGCACAAACGAAGATAAAGTTACTACAGACCCTGCCTTCCAAATGCTATTGCATGGTAACTTTGAACATGTGGTGGATGAGTCAAGAAAGAGTTATAGACAAAGGGTACAGAGAATTCGAGAGGGCCTCAGCGGCAGGGAAATTCGTGCTGGACGACGTCACGTGGATAACAAACCAGGATATTCAATCATAACCTCCGCAAATGAAAAAGTATCAAGATTTTTACAAGACCCTTCTCAGAGTGAACTTAAATTACATCCTATGCGCCAACCTGAACGAGAAAAATTACGCAGGCTCGCCAATTTATACAGCTTGAGTATGAAAGGTGACTTGGGGTGCCCAGTTTTGTATAAAACACGACATACTACACAGGCTGTGTGCGTCGATCAAGTATCCTTAAACAGATTTTCAGATTATAAGAGATTGAGAAAAACCCCTCCAAATTCACCAAATCCAGATTCCATGATGCATACACAAGAGCATCCAATTTGTAGTACAAGTTTTCGCCCACAAATAATAAGCGATTCACAAAATATAAGTACAATACAGGCTATGACAAAATTCCCACATTGTGAATGGGATTCAAATAGTATGGACATAGAAGTTCATACAAAACCAAAATATCATGATTTTGGACATTCTAAATCAAGTTAAAAATTGCACAATGTTATTTGTTAATGATGCATAAAATAAATTATTTATATGTGTATTAATAACTTGCTTGTATAGAAAATTTATATGTGAATCAATATAATTGCATGCATTACTGTGTATAATGCATTTTGTTATGATGGGTCCTAGAACCATTAAATTATAAATCCAATGAATTGAACGCTTTAATAAGTTATTGCAATGATATGTATACATTTAGAAATATTCAATTTTAATGATTAGTTATATTTACAAAAATCGTTATAAATAATTCCCTTTATATTGGGTATAAAGACTAAACTGAATTTTTATCTTTATACTACATTTATTGTCTTTATTAGAGGATGTACATGGGCATTTCTTTAAACTGTCTTCAGTGTTCAGTAATGCTCAATAATCTGTAATATAAATTTCAAAATGGTCTTTGAGCAGTAAAATATAATAAACAAATGTAAAATACAAAATCTCATTTAATGTATTTAAGCTAAGCATTTTATCCTTTTAAATGAGGATGTCCATTATGGTAAAAATAAACAAAACATAATGTTTTTGCAAAATATATGTCGTTTACTTAGATATATCGAAGTAATCAAATTATTTATTCTTCATTAAAAAATAAATATAAATGATTAGGTATATCATTAATAAATAGTGATGTCCTTTTTGAATCCATGATATTTCGTGATTTTTCCTGCACCTAACCCTGTGCACTGTAATGTTAAATATTGAAAAATCCAACAAACAATTGTAAAAACAGACATTCATCAATTTGAATAAACATATTTACAAAGTTGATAACAGAACCAACCAGTGACTGGTAATTCAACGATCCAAAACTACGCGCAAATTGCCATTGGCTATGCGTTACGCCATCTACCCACGGACAGGCTAACTATGCAGAAAAGAGGACAAAAAGCACCATGATGAATTAAAAAACTGTTAATTCTTAATAACGTACTCAACCATTTATATTTGTTTTACTATGAACTAACAGACAATTTATTTACATTAATAGTTATATCTACACAAGTGTATATATTTCGCAAGGATAAAGCGTTCCGTACGTTTTTACCATTAAGAAGGTTCCCATCTAAAGAAACAAAATGTTTGGTTTAAATATGATAAATGTATCTTTATAGCTGGAATTTGTTTACTATATTTTACTGCTCAAATACTATCATTTCAATGTTTATATTGCTTAAAATTTCAAATTATGATAATGACATTCTATGATTTATGTAAAACCAACAGATATGCATTTTTGCTGAGATTATATTCCTAGACAAAAGAGAAAGTTTTTATATTATACATTTGACATTTATTACTTTATGGAATTAAAAATAAGATTTATAGTTATTCTGTGCGTTACAAATGACTCTTTTTTACTTTACAGAAATACTTGAAAGCATGTATTCATATTAACATATAACATGTATTACGTATACTTGAAATCAATACTCATCTCACATTATAATAATTTTATCTACATTTGCCATTCAAATTCTTCTTAGTTAGCCTGTCCTAACTTCTTAGCAGCTGCCATAGCATTTTCATTTGCGATCATTTGAAACTCTTGAAATCGTTGTGAAACCCTTTGATTCATCTTCAAATATTTTTCCATACAGTTCAGAGCACACTTCTCCTCTTTTGCCTTAACGTCCCGCGTTGTGAAGTCGGTTATGCAGTCGACAAAGCATATCTCTGACAGTTTGTTATATGATGTCAGGAAATCTCGAAACTAAAGCACAAAAAGCGTGATCGATGTTATTTGATAATTACAAGTGATACACTTTTTAATTCCTTTATGATATTCAATTTTTTTCTAGAGCAAGATATTCACATTCGTATATGCAAACGTACGATGCCAATGATAACAATAAAAATCGTAATGAATATAGGATTAACTATATCCTTGCCTTTACGTACGGACTTAATTTGTTCTGCGTCGACATCAGTGGGAAGTTGCATTGCCATTGCAGCCAATAATCGATTTACTATTAAAAACTTGCCTTACTTTCACACACTCCCGTTATATGTTTCAAAGTAGACTATCAACGATTTTTAGGTTAGAACTCGTTTATTACTTTGAACACGTGTAAACAAGGAATCAATAATTTGTTCCACGACCCCTCAAGAGGAATTCGGAGAACTTGAAATATGATCGTGGCGGTGTTAGACGGCAGAGACCAATTGGTATAGATTTATAGCCTATAATCGACACGCGCGCTATTTACAAACTGCGGAGAAGTGTATAATTATGGTTGTTACAATACACATGGCATATTAATTCTATTATTCATAGAAACGTGGAAATACAACATTATACAGCCCAATATAACTGCTTACTCATTCAAGAAGACGGGAAAAGAACGAAATATCTTCTAAAATTGGAAAAATGTACTTTGAGAAGAAACTTTTGCATCAGAATCATTATAGATAACGATTTCGTAACATTTATCGATTAAAAGGATTAATTTAAGTAATTGTGCAAGGACTGATTATTAATTGTTTCTTTTCAGAGCTGTAATGCACTTTTTGAGAGTTGTAAAGTGGTTTTTTTAAAGGTTATGGCACGGTTCTTGACTGAACTATAATTTATTTTACATTGGAACAATTAGTCAATCAATTAATATTACGAAATCATTATCCGTAATAATTCTGATGCAAAAGTTTCTTCTTGAAGGGCATTTTTCCAATTTTAAAAGATATTTCGTTCTTTTCCTACCTTCTTAGACTATCAATAAGTTATATTAGGCTCTATAATGTTGTATTTGCACGAATGTATGAATAATACAATTAAATATGTCG
>JBCFXI010001876.1:0-36911 GCA_038496175.1 Ampulex compressa
TATATATATACATACATATATTCATAAATATATAAAACAAAGTTTAACGCAGAGTTTAAATGAAAAAAAAAGAGTCGCCTCTTGGTGTAATTGCTTGTAATGAATTTGATTCGGCGCACTTACGTGCCAACAGTCGTGCTACGACACTCCCCTTGATGGTGATGTGTAAACATGTGTCCTTCACTCGAATTATGCGAGGGAGGTATGTCCGACGTGCGACGTTGGTGCTGATTACTCTTCGTCGTGGCTGAAGCTTGCCGTAGTTTCTCCTCTTTGTTCTCGTAGCCAAGTTTACTTCAGGAGCGTCCAAACCCAAGTCCTCGGCTCTCCTTTCTTCCTTCCTCTCCATCCTCTACCAGTACCTTATGCACGCCATCGTACGCCGTTAACCGCTTGACATACAATGACGAGATGGGGTCGTCATTCATTTGATGTGCCACCGCAGACATTAACGAGTATAACTCGTCAAGAGCTGTTTTCGGTGGACGCCATGCTGTAAATTATTAGATTACTCAGTTGTTTCATTCTTGCGTCGATGCTGCGTTGTTTATAATCTTCTGATGCCTCACCCTCCCACATTTTCAACAGTACAAATAACAAAGTAGCATGCACAAATTGATAAATCAGAAAGAAGCACTATTGAAAGCGATTTCCACGACATATATTTTTGACTAATAAAAAGGAATAACCTACAAAGATATATCGTGTATACATAGGGAAAAGTATAAGAAGCGAAAGAACTTGCTAGTGCAAAAAATGTTTAGTTCTTTTACATATACCAAAATGATTTGAAATATTTCGTACTTTAACCCTTTGCGGTCGGCAAATTTTGTGAATGGGAGCTAGTCGAGGTAAATTTAATTTTTCGAAGTCATTTTTCCTTAAGTGATATAAGGCGGATATATGGATATTTAAAAACACAGATTATGTTGAAGCTGATCTATAATGTTTAATAGTATTTAAACTACATAAAAGCAGAAAGTTTTAATTTGTGTAATTTTCCAACGTATTTCTCAAAACAATCACCGATATGGAGTCCTGGCTTCCAAGTCCAAGTATCACAATATGTGCAGGTTTCTCGTCTTTTCTCTGGCGTTTTGCTATCGGAACATACTGCACGGTTTTTCTTGGTTTCTGAACGAATTATATAAATTTGATTATTTAATCTATTATCTACAGTCTTCCGTAGACATCTTTGTTGCTGGTTGTGTTCTAGATGGTGCTCGGTGCCGGAAAGTTCCCACCAACTCCAATATGTTTTGTGTATTATGTACGAATTGATCACGCACATCTTTATACTCTAAAAGAATAATTTCCGCCACCATTTTAGTGATTTTTGCAGAAAACACATGCCGCCACAATGGCGACATCGACTTCTACGACAGTTTCGACATGCTACCATTGGTGGCACCGAACGCAAGGGGTTAAAGAATCACTGTTATTATTTTTTTATGCTATTTAAGTGTTCTCCATTAACATTATATATCCACTTAATTAATAGTTATATAACGATCGAAATTTGAAAATAAAACGTTGAAATTCCATTTTATTTGTACGTCAAGGGGTTAATAGAGCTCCGAAAACGGTGCTAAGCGATTAGTATACTCATAATAGGTCCTAATGTAACTAACCGGTTACAGTATATACCTTCTTGTGAGATTGTTTGCTTTAGAGCTTTGGGTTAAAAGGCGGTTATCCCGTTCAAACATTTTTTCGCCAGCGACTTGTGTTCATAAGTAAACGTCTTTTATTGGTTTTAATATGGTAGAGATAAATTACACTCGTCTCCGTATTTATGTGTTTTTTTTTTATGCGAGTTTATTTTTCGGCAGTAAATTATAACTTTATTTACGCATATTTTTTTATACTACTTTTTCTACGCGATCTGAATGTACGCTGTTTGTGTTTTCTCCAAGCTGGATATGATTTATGTAAATGGAGGGACGGGTGTTCTTTGAGAATCTGGCTCGAAAGACCAAAATGTTTGTGAATCGTCTCAAAAGACCAAAATTGTAAGAAACGATCCCGGACGTTGAAATTCTCCGGTGACGTGAGAAGGCAAAATAACTAAGTATACTGACAATGAGATTATTAAGAATAAATAATGAGAACATTCAGGGCAAGACGTAAATTCCTCAAGCCGTAATAATGAAAATACAAAGACGACCGATGTAATTTACTAAACAGACATTGGAGCATCTATGCTTATTGAGATCTTGGGGGCTAGTGATTTGTCCAGAAAATTTGCTAGCCAGACGATACGTCACAGTTCTCGAAAGTGCAACAAGCCCTCTGAGAACCGCGTGTACAGCAGTGCTGGCATCTATCACTGCCGAGCGGTATGAGAGAAAAATGTGAATCTTTCTCGAACAGGTGTACTCTCACTTTATTTTCTAATTTTACTCTGACTCTGACTCTAACTCTATACTCCGTACTCTACTCTATAACTGTAACACTGTATTCTACGCTCTGCTCTCTGTAACTCTCTGTTTTCTTTGGGCCTTTGCCTTTCTTTCCTAAAATCATTTTATGCATTCTCTCACATTCCTACACATTCACACAACCATCGTCCAAGTGCATTCCTTGAAACTATGCGTGTCCCAAAATTAATTCATGCACTTCGTCTCAATTGCTCTTCTTTCGACACTTTATATCCGAAATCCTCTTCCTATAGTCTCACGCGCTTATACTTTTAAAAAAAAAAATATATATATATATATATATTAATTCTCCTGCTGAACCATTTTCATACTCCAACATTCTTAAAATTATAGTATCGGTCATTACCTAATCTTAAAATCTTTACTCTTACTTCAGTGTTAATTTTGTCTTGATTCAACTAATACGAGAGATTTTGTTTTTAAATAAGAATGTGCTTAGTCACGCCTTAGAAAAATGATACAGCAACATGTCAAACGACGTAAATGTTTGCTCTTTCTGTAAATAAGTTTTCGAATAACAAGCGTATTTTTGTGATTGAAAAGCCATCGACGGTTATGAGCTTATACCACGAGACGCAAGAAGCCTGTCGTTTTGCATCGTCCTAGTAGGTCACGTGCACGGCATTTCAACGCACGTACGGCTAATGATGGTGCAACGACTATAAGTTATCGGCGGTATCTGTCTGTTCACCGCCGAATGTAAAGAATGCATCCTCGGCTTGTTCTTAATTTATCAGAGTGATTTTGAATATGTTTGTAATTTGAACGTCAAATGTTAGCAATGTAATGAAAGCTTGAAGTGTTATCACCAGAATAACGGAAGGATACAAAAATCATGGTCGGCCTTGCAAAAATCAGTTATTTGCAAAAGATATCAAGAGAGATGTAAATATAGGTTGCTACAATGTACAATTGAAAGTTCTTTGGAGAAAATTAGAATTCATTATCATTGGCGCATCTATTTTCATCTGGCATCCATATAATGTAAAGTAAAATTGTCACAAGTGTTTTATAGCATAGATAGTATTTACGACACTTTTTTTTTCAAAATTCTGATAAAAATCATCATCTTAAAAATTTGTTTCTTGTTAGGTATATTTTGTGGGGCAACAATTTTCCCAAACTCCCGACTTTCTCAATAATTTGGAACCGAACTCTGCATCATTACACAAACTGGTACAATCCACCATACAATAACGGCATAGACCTGGAGAAAAATAGAATATTAAATACAATCATAAAAAAAAAAATGTTTCATATTACCATACATTCTCGTCCTACCAGAGAAATTGAAGAATCGTGTGAAAATGTTTGACTTTTGCTTTGCTTATGGATCATGTGATACTTTAAATTCTATCATAAAAACCGGTAAAGATATGTTAGAACTAATACAAAAATTGTAATGTCATTCATATAACTAACTGTATACAATATGATAGCACATACGTAGGCCATACAGGTAGGATGTTGGATTCTACAATAAAGAACACAAAAGGACCATAATCAACAATAGTAACAATCTGTTAGCTGTCATAGCGACTAATAGCATAGATATCAACCATAATTTAAATTTTAATAATGTTAAAATACTTGATATTGAATCCAACTACAAGAGGTGACTTATTAATGTATAACTCTTATAATTCGTTAATCAATATTCTCAAATTACAACAATCTCTTTTCAATCGACGCCTTGCTTAGTGATATTTCTCTTTATTTCTATTCTTTTAGTTGTTTTTTAATCTGGAATTTACCGCCTATTTACTTTTTTTGAAATACACTAATTAGAATTACCCAGGGTCTTCCTAGCACGTGCTAATCCACGTTGGATCAAGCATTCGGCCAGCGTACATCATAGAGCATAGTTTTACTCCTGAATATCTTTTTGTTCTATCGGTCTTATGGAGAAAAAGGCATACCAGCACTTAGATTGTTTTTTCATTGTAAATAGTTAACCGTTTATTTAGTACATTGTAGATTTCACAGTTTTAGTAGCAACGTGCCTCACCAATCGTAAGTAATTTCACATATCTCTCTTCCTTGGTCGTTCTAATCCATAATTTCTTAAGATTAGATTATTTTGAGATTCATTCCATGTGTTCTTTATCAACAGGTCTTCCCATTCTTCCTATGATCGATAGAACTTGTACATAATACTTCTTTTATTGATACAAAATTTTGTGTCACTTTGTTAATTTTAAGGTATGCTGTACTCACATTCCGTTTTATATCTTTATCTTGCATTGTAATGCTTTATCTGTTGTTATTATATTTTTTTTGTCAGTTTCATAAGAAACGCGCAGATGCGTCCAAAACGCCTTTTTGAATAAACATTTATTTAAAGACTCTTTATCCGAATATAATGTTTCTTAACTTTATTACCACAAAGAGAGGGAATTCTACTCCTTCACTTATTGTCATAAACATTTTCAATTTCATTTCTTTTCATTTGAAATATTTTTAACATAGTGAGATTATTACAATTAAAATGAGGCCAAAAACGATATAATTACGTCCGTAATTCCGGTTAATAAGAACGACGGAGACACTACTTGAGTGATATTTATCAGCAAGCAAACATGATTTGAATAACAATAACCAGATAGGAGTCACTACATGTTCGATTAATAGCGCACAGGCATAAACTTGCAACGCTGAGCTATAAATAGGTGGAATTCGTAATAATTCGTAAATATTTTTTGCATTGTACTTCCTCCTTCATCACGTCCTCGTACTTATTTAACATAAAGGTACTAAGTATTGATTTAGGCGTGCTGTCACGATCTACCGTCGGGACCGATTTTTATATTAATTTATATTACGAAGATTCACGATTTTTCGGGGGCAACGTGCCTACGCGACACTCTCCTGGGATGAGGCGAATTATTTAATATCTTTGGGCGAATTTTTCGAGGGATGAGGTAAATTCTTGCACGAAACCACCGTAGGGATGCGCTTGTGCGAGGAAAGGTACCGGAGTGGATGCAGGAGATTGATAGGGTTCTTCAACACCGCCGAGGTTCTCTTTAGTAACAAAGGTTTTTATTGCTTTCACGAGTTTTGTATAAAAATGTCTAATCTTGGAATTCTGTCCGGCACGCGTTTTTCCCCTGAAAAACAGTTACTTAGAAATTCAGTTTCTCCATGGCTTTCGATACGCAAGTGAATGCGCCTCAGATTGCCCGGGATTGTCTTAAAATTCCAAGTCCTTTCGATATTCAAAAGGTTTCGATACGCAAGTGAATGCGCCTCAGAAAACTCAAGGATATCTTAGGTTTCTGTGTCCCTAGAGACTCGTTGGATAGAATTGCAAGTTAAAATAAATTTGACAAAATATATATAAATAAAACTATATAGATCTTACTAAATATAGGGATCGGAGAGAGAGAGAGATCGAGAAGCTAGTGTACTGGTTCCAGAACTGAGTCTAAGTCTGTTAGCTAGTTATTTAGTTAGTTGGTTAATGTGTAGTGCCCGCTCTCCGAAAAATACTCCCTTATATAACCAGGCCTCCCTTCCCTGGACTACCCCTTCTCTGGTCGGGGAAATTGTTAATCGCGGATATATTGTTAGTTGCTATTCGAAGGTTTGACCCACCGCTCTGTTTATCGGGGGCGCTTGGTGGCCATCCGCTGTCTACCCGCAAGGATGTTTATGACTAGGCTACCGGTGGCTCGCAGCTGTGGTTTGTTGGCTAAGCATTTGCTTCTTAGTCCCTTTTTTAAAAATATTTATGGTTAGATTATTAGTTGAATATTCGGAGCCCCTTGAGCGTTCCCACGCGGTCTTTGGTTATTTCCCTTCTTTTCTCTCGATCTCTTTCTTACTTCCTGGGGGTAGTAACGGCGTTCGTTACAGTGCAGATGGGCCTGCCTAGAGAAAAATTCGCTTTGACCCTATGCCGTTTCGGGGTTTTTCTTAAAGCTCCTACAAATACATCAATTTGTTGGCCTAATTGGTCGATCAAGCCAATCAAATTCACGAGGAAGGAGGCTCGATTTTCCGGGTTCCTGGCTTCTCTTTGTACTATCCCAAACCAAGAGATTAGCACAAAAAGGTTACCCCAGGTAACAGAGGCAGGTCAAATGCGAAGTGAGCAAACAAGATATGTAAAAACCAGCCGAAAAAGTATTGTCAAACATTTTTTGAAATTTGATTTTTTTTCAATATATCAGTGAAATTTTACCGACAAAAAAGAAGACGAAGCACGATATAATTATGACCACAGTTTGCACTGAATGCATAAGACGTGCTGTGAGAATAATGACGAAAAAGACTCTGCTTGAGTGCTATTTACGAGACACGGTTTAACGACCCGTTGCAAGAGAGGCACGGTTTGAGTGACACTTGCGAGGAGGGAGACACGATTTTTCTGACACTGCTGAGGAAGAAACCACTGGACTAATAACGTAGAAGCATAATCCTGCATTCCCGGTTCATATGTAGGTGGAGTGTACATTTGACAGAAAGTTATATATTTGTATTAGCAAAGGTATACAATTACATATCTACCATATGAAAATTAAATGCTGCAGTTCCGTCTGCAGCATATTTCTTAACCGCGTTAAATGGCTCAAAAATTGTTATGTACAACAATGTTCTCATAATTACTTATACGTAAACTCGTTATAAAAATAAGTTGATACATAATCTTGTGTTACTTTGTAACTAGACTTTCTTACCCGGTTTATTAGTATACCCGGATCTTATTCACCGATTGGCTTATGACTAAGATCGATCTTAAGGCTAGCAGTAGTAGAACTAGCGGCAGCTTATAACTTACGGATCCGGTCGAGTCGAATCGCGATGGGATTGTTCGGCGCAGTCAGTCGGATCGGTTCGACTCCAGTTGAGACGGTCGCGACGCGGTTATTCGGCGCGTTTCGCTTCGGATCCGGTTGGGGGCGATCGGCATAACCGGAGCTAGATTATTAGAGAATCCCGTCATCAGTGGCTCGAAGTGTCCGTTGCTCATTAAGGGGCCACCGATTCCTAAATAGATCTGTAAGAGACGCAAGTTGGTCTCCACAGTTTCTAATAGAGGCGAGTCGGCCAATGGTGGACGGTGATCCATTACTCATGTCGAAACAGAACGCCAGTAAGACCGTCGCAGTTAAATGGGTAGAGAGAGTAGTCAAAAGACGTCAAAGTTAGGAACGTGTTGTGTTTTCTGTATTTTACTAGTTGACTATGTTCCGTGCTCGTCATGCCGAACCTAGACACGCGCGGCCTAATTGAAACAGGCGCACCCGTAATCACTCGTGAGACAGGTGTTGCGAGTTGACCCTTTCGCGGCCGCGAGCGCCCTTGTCACGGGCCTGGATGGCGTGAGGCGTTGTACCCGTTACAACTTTACATATCTGTAATATATAATATATTAATTTTTTGCACTCGTTTGTCCCTTCTGAGGGGACATCGTAAGTCGAGCATATCATATCATCATAGCGGGCAGTCAACATATTTCAATGCAAGATATTGCACTGAAGTTTTCTGTGGAAAATGTACAAGAAATCAAATCAAAATAAACTACGATTTCTAAGATACATAAAAAAACGATACATAAAAAAACGAAGAGAACGTGCAAAGTGCGCTCATGACGGTCCGAGCGTTTATTTAGGCCAGTTGAAAAGAACGATTATGATACTTTGTAAAAGGGAGTTTGGTATGTAAAAATGCATCGCACTGCATGGTCAGGTTTGAAAATGTAAACAAGAAAGCCTAAAGCAGGAAGAAAAAATTTTTAAAACTGAACTCTGGATTGAAGCGTTGATCGTTACGGATAAATCTCTACGCTAATAAGTGAGAATATCGGAAAAGTGATATTTTTTTAGTAAATATTATTTTGCGAGTTTGTAATATCAATTAGAAATGTCCAAATTATCTATTTATACATCGCTTTTATTAGAACAATGACAAAACAACATTACTCGATGGAAAAACCGAAACAAAGTTCCCATTAGTTTCTCGTAAAATATACTCTCTCGCGATATCTGTGTTTGCAATAGTTCAATAGTAATAGTTCGGATGTTCAACATTTGGCAGTAAAACGATGAGAAATGAGCTGAGAATTAGTAAAACAGTTTTTTCTGCTCCTGCTGAAAATTATGTGCATAACTGAATAATATTTACATATGAAACGTATTTGATGAAAAATATTTTATTTTTCATATTAGCGTGTGTCAAAGCTGATACGAAAGTCTTTACATTCCATTTTAACAAAGCAGTATGCGATTCGCTTTCTCGTATATCCCGAAACAATTGATTGGTTTTCTTTGTTGAATAAATATATAACAACTTGGAAGGGGTCATCATAGCCTACGCCCTCGGCGCTAAATTCTCAGCGCATTTACAAGTCATTATCCGAATTGTGGTTTGCGGTATTGTGGTTGGAAGCTGTGTAGGTTACTGGAATCGGAGGATATCAATTTATACTATCATCCTGATACCCGGGCAGGAATAGTGTTCTAAACATTGCTGTTTGGTGTTTTCACATTTGACCATTGCAATTAAAAAAAGAAAATCAAATACGTGTAAAGTTTTAATCTTCCCACTGATTACTTATTAATTTCAGTGTGAGAGTCGGTTTGGTACATAATTGTTGATGATATATTGAATAAGAAGAGTGGTGTTTCTTCCCGCGTTGAGGCTCACAGGCGTCGCAGATCTCCTCGCCGATATTTAAAATACTTTCCGAGCCGAAGGATCATTTCAGGGAGATTGACGTCTGACAATGTCCAACCCAAGATTGAAGCCGCACTGCTCTACTAGGCTTTTGTGTTTCTGTCCATGTCCAGGGAACAGGATACTCTTCACTGCGTAATTAATCACGCGGAGCACTAATTAGGGTGTCAACGAAATCTGGCTTGTTCGATATAGCAATAGGGATTGCTATACCATGCTTCACAGATTGATGTGAAGAACGTTTATGTAGAGTTTATGTAGAGTATCTTGTAAGTACGCGATGGTTGCGATAACTTGATAGCCAATAAGGTAGTCGTCTCGCTGCGTTGCTAGATTACTACTTTCGATGGATGAGTGTTGCGTGTAATTTGGAGGAACCCGAGATGAAATTAAGCAGAGCCCCGTTACGTAGGTTCTTAGCTTAACTCTGCTTATTATTGCATCGTAATAGTATTTACTTTGTATTATTGACAATACATTAAGTATTGTTACTTGAGTACGCTGTATTTGAATATTAAAATATACAAGGAATATCAAGTAGATTTTAAATTGTCGTTCACTCACTACGTATAATCTTATTTACCGATCGTCGTTTGCGAGGCAATTGAAAACATAATCAATTTTAAGAATTAGTATATACTTTATATTAATTTTAATGCATTAAGTACTGCTCTGTTGATATATTATGTTTTAACATTACATGAATGAAAGATATAAAATACCTTTGAATTTTTAATCCGACCATTATCTTACTTCTTCTTTATATTTATTAATTGGAGTTTGAAAAGTGGTTATAAACATGATTATTTAGCAAATGTTAGATTCTTACAATAAATATCTTTGATAAAGGTATTTGCGGCTCTGCTTTTATAACTTTTATAGTCCGTTTGGTGTAATACACACCTGCAGCTCGAAAGTTCGGTTAACAGTTGCTCGAGCTTTACACATATTTTTTTAGTGACTTAAGAATCTTCGAAGGCACGTGGAAACGGGTTAAGCAGTCGTAGCTGGTTTTGTATATCAATTAACCGCTTAACCTATCATTTAAGTTTTAACAGCATGGGCCTATCCCATCACTTCTCATTACGTAAAAAAATCTGCATCTCTTTCAGGTATAGAATACACAGCTACATTTTTGCACAATGTTTACTTTTGAATCACAATGCACATTTTACACAATGTATAATGCATACCCCTACAAAGAATTTAAAATTACTTGTTTGTTGTGTTACACAAACATGTAGTATGTCCTAATCGCGTTTATATAGTTGTTTAGACCTTGCAACAGTAATAGAATAAAATACTGTTATCCGCATACGTAAAATTGTAGTAGAAATTTGTATTTAATTGATCGAACCAGAAGTTGCACACATCTTCTTATATTTATTTTGGGTTCTACCTTATTATTGCGTTAAGCCGTCATAGAATCGTGGTATAATAGAATCGTAGTAAACACAAATGCTAAATTGTGGAGTTTGACAAATTTTCTTTAAATACTCAAAGTGTATTATTTTGTAATAAGTAACGTCAACGATCTAGGTGAGAGGACTCGGTGAGCACCAAAAATGAGAATAGGCGTATTCCGTCAAAAGATACATTTGCCTATGAACAACCTCGCAGTTTTTTTTTTTTGTGCTGCCAACAGTACTGCATAAGTAGTTACGAACTTTGACTCCTTGAATTTAAATCCTCTGCGAGTACTGAAGAAAAATGAATACAGTACTTTCAAGTATACTAGAATCAAAGTAAAATAGATTTTAACTATTTATGTTAGGCAAAAAATATCGGAGTAGACTCAAACAATGATTGAATATAGAGATGTCAATAGCGTGTTACGACGCAATATTAAATTAGAGCGTGCCTGAGCAGAAAGCGGAAATAAAATCCCTCGTAGCAATAAACAATTATTTTTTTCTTACCTTTTTATTCGAGAAACGGGATCGTACGACTGTCAGGCTCATATACATGTATCATATTTCAATAAGAATCATGATCTTATTAAGCACGCTTATTTCAGAACTGATGCTATTAATATTTCGACTTCTGCTCGCTATGAAATTTGCAAATCGCGTTGGATGAGTTAAAATTAAATTTTTAGGACGGTAACAAACAAAACAATAGTGGATAGTTTCAATGATAAAGAATTACATTAGCTACATAGCTTTGAGATGAAAAGAAGTAGAGAAAAAGAAAAAAGTCGGTGCTGAAACCGAAAAAAAAAGGAACTCTGCTACAAATAAAGCCTGCTTGATTGTTCCCCGACTGTTTCTCGAAAGTTTTGCCAAATCAATATCTGGCTTTTGTCAATGTTGCACGTGTGTTTATAAAGTGCTTGTATGGGCTCTATAGTCATCAAACTAGTCGAAACCGTTTGGAAGTGTTGTAAAAACCCCCAATTTAGAAGACAATGTTAACATTGTCAGATGGATCACGATTCAATCTCCCCAGCGTTCTGAAAATAGTGATGCACGTTTTCTAATAATTAAAGTGCTGACGAATATACTTCCCGATGCGCCAAATGCGAGTGAAAGGTGCCACGTTTGCATCCTTTCTTGTAAAATGGTATTGCATAAAATTTTGTACGTTCGTTGCTATGACGGTCGTAACAAGCAATATTATTGTTATCAGTTTTAGCAGTGACCGAGTGGAATATGCCTTTGGTAATTATCGATAAATTGATCAATATTTATGGGTAATTACGTTTAAAATATTCATGAAATCATTTTCAGTAAAAAGATTTTTTTCGTCGTGAGTTTTACATTTTATATAGAATTAAACACGTAGAAGCTTTATTTTTAGTGCGTTTACAATGTCAACTAGACAAACCAGACTCTAACGGCGTAAGTCATTCGTCACATAGATTTTAGAAACTATGAGAATAAAAAGTACTAGTGAAAATCCTTTAGTTATAGGGACTTTCTATGAACAGAAAAATAGGGAAAAATTTTCAGAAGCGGTTTATCGGGCTTTGATGACAATTCCGACAACATGCGTGGGGTCTGAAAGAGTCCTTCTGCAGGATTCTGTTGCACTAATGATACTTAAGTGACAGATAACGTTTAAATGATAACATATTGGACGCGTTGTGTTTCTTAAGGGCTTATTTTTTTAATAATGGTAAAACTAATTAAAAAATGTATGTATATTGAAGCACAATGTCGAAAGTAACATAATTTGAATTTATAAATTTTAAAAGTATATTAAGAATTTAAATTTGTCGAATTTCTACTTTTTACTTTTTACTTTTTGTTCCAGTTCATCTTATTTTAAAATGAGAATAAAAATACGGTATATTCTAAGCAACAGATATATTAATTACTGTTACTTTACCGCGTTGGATTTGTATCTTCTTCAGACAATCACTGTCATTGAGATTTTCACATTGTTCTTCCATATTTTGACTATGACTTTACTCAAAAAAGAATATCGAAACTCAGTATATTTATAGGAAATTTTCTATTCCATGACATAAATTTGCCTCACGAATATCCAAGAGCCATTATAAGCAATGCACTTGATTTTTGTTATAACCGAAATTTGTCGACGATTGTCTAAAGAGAGCGTACAGCCGGCACCGAAACATAACAGCAATTAATATTATATATCATCTGTTGGCTAGAAAAGAACATATTTTTATTATTATTTTGAATCAATTCCCATCCAGCGAGGAATCATTAATTGTACTAAAACCTACTGTCAATTTATTTTAAATTCAATGATTTTTAGTACAAACAAATGTTTAGTTTTACTATGGGTTCATCTCTTTCTCCCGTTTAGGCTGACATTGTTAAGGATAATTTAGTAACTAGCGTTCTCGAAAATCTTTTGTTTCACGCTACCTTTTATTTCCACTATGTCGATGATATTTTAACTTGTATCCCGACAGATTGTATTACATCACCTCCACTCTTAATTCAGTTAGTTGCTGTTAGCAGAGATATCTTCAACAGCTATAATAAGAAAGGAAGAAGCTGATACGTTTACACACCTGCGTCGAGTCTTTCAATCTTAGAAGTGCGAGAGTCATCGCTTTATTGAGTATTAGTAACAAAACACACGCGCGCGGCATTGCCTTAAGCGGTATTTCCAACAATTGCTATTAACACTGCCTACAATTCACTTTTAAACTTGAATCTAACTCTAAAATTAACTTCTTAAAAATGCTTATCTTACGCGAAAACAACTACGAAAGCTTTGGTGTGTATCGTAAATCAACCTTTTCAGCATAATATTCATAGATTTTGCTTCTCACTACAATTTTTCCCAAAAAAATGGGAGTGTTTGTTTGTTTCGTGAAGAAAGCAATACTATTATCAGACATAGAATACCATATAAATTTATTTCATAAGAATAAAAATCATTAATCTGTAGATTTTTTATGATGATGTCGCAAATAGTTTTTTTCCAACTTGATATAATCAAAGAAAGAAATGTTAGGTCTTTGCGTCTAAATCATGGACGCTATTAAATGGAAAGTAATATTATCTCAATGTATAGCACTGTTTAATTCTTCCAAGCATGCGTTTTTTACACGATTGGCTCGCTATCTGTGATTACAATTATAGTTAAGTTTATTTTAGATACAAGTCTATTATTAACTCAAATTTTATTGTTATTAGCGAATACTAGTTTTGAAGTTTCGTTTGTGAGCAGTATCTCAACCGTATATCATTTCCATTTTGAAATTATTTTAGATTTGTAAGCACATATCCTGCTTTATTCTATCCCTACATGGCATCTTATCACGTGTTCTAATCGTAGAAATACCTGTCCCGGTTTATGTCAAACTCATAAATTTGGCCTATGCACGTTTCATGGTATGAAAGTTTGAGTTGCTCGAGAATGTTCCTTAGGCAGTCGCCATCACACGAAGCTTGCACGGGTATAAGCAAGAAATTGTGGGTAACATTCAGCAGCTGCACTACAACTTTGGAATATCAATTACCAGTTATACATTGCTTACGTCGAAGCCTGACACATACGACTTCGGTATTCGACTTGCAAGATATAACTATCCAGGAAGCTACCTATTAAACTTTTCAAATATACGTCGAAGCCCACTAATTTAACACCGGAGGTAGGTGTGCCTTCCTATGGAACTTCCTATGGACAGTACTGTTTGTAAGTAAGATAGAAATCTTTAACTTAATCAAAGTGTCCTGTTCATGCAGTCAATAGTAAAATGTGGGTACCTATTCGGTTCCTTTGTAGAGTACTAGACAAAATAACAGGACCTTATGTATTTGTACATATCATGTCAAAAAACGAAAGATTACATTGTGAACACACCTGTATTGGACAATTACTTTAAAGCGAACATGCAGAATTTTATGCATTTACATTATAACATGCAAAGTATGTAGATAAATATATACGTATACAGGGTGATTCTAGTAACTCTTTTTTAAGCGATGTTAGAAAAAATCGTACAGAAAAAATTTGCACTGTTCGAAAAGCTTCATCGTCCTATGCGCCGACTTTTTTCCCAAGCGCATTAGTGCATCTACAAAGTGCAGTTGCCCTGTTTTTTTTTTAATAGAACCACCCATTTTTTTTACGTGTTTACAATTGATGCTTTATATTATAATAATCGGTATTATATACATTAGTGGCTTCTGTTGTTATGTTGTTATTAATTGAGTATGCAATAGCATCGACTGTTAAGGTCATTGGCTAGTGGTTTCTATTCATTTGCTTTCCTCCAAATTATGTATCTCAGTTAGTTGTTCATGAAGTACATTCCATGTCGGACATGAGCCACATGTCGGACCGATTTGAGGTGTGTTAAATAAGAGTTTAGCGGGAGTTTCATCAGTAGGTCGATTTATTGTGCTATTCGGAGAAACTATATTCAATTAATAACTCATTTATATCTTTAATCTGACCCTTCGCATATGATGTCGCTGTAGAAATTAAAATATGTTGTGTCCTACATTGCTTCATACATTTTTTAAACTTATCCGACGTAAAAACTGTTCTTCTATCGGATAGAATCCTCGGTCTATTGTATGGACTAAAATGTTCTTAAATGTTCTTAAATGGTAAATAAGTTCAGTGGCACTCGTGCAGACCTTAAGATAAAGACTTAGAAATATAATAAATGAATGAATAATTTCAAAAGGATATTTTTATCTGCAACTGGACTGCTTTAACTTATTTACGCTTTGGTGATTAGACTCCTCATGGTTGTTTGGATTTTCAACCATAGAGGATGAAACAAAATGGCTACTTCATCTTAGGTTTACGATACGCTAAGTCGTTATCAAGTTCAAAATAGTTATGTTTATTTATCTCAAATCTGTTTTGTATTTCAATAATATTATTGTTACGATTTTGTAGAATTATTAGGTTTCTCGCAAAGGTATTTTTGATAGTTATCAAAAAGGAATAATATTACAGATTTGTATTTTATGTCTTTCCTGTAACTTGTTATCACACACTATTTGGCGGAACAAAAATGAAGCTCCTCGCATCCGCGCGATGCCTTTTGCCCCATGTTGCAGACCTTTTTACTAGGCTAAAGTAAACGCCAATACTTATAGCCTTTGTGGTAACTTTTTGTCGTTTGAGTATTGCCGAAATTATCGCGTGTAATTGATTTAACAACCACTAAGGTGCGACACAGCTGGTTCTCCATTGTCCCCACCATCCTTGTGCGATTTTCAAGAAGCGTAACCAGACGTGTAGGAGACAAGCCTCGAACAGTGGTACCCAGTTCATTTCTCCAACATAATTTTGATCCTTCGAGCCTTTCCTGAGTATATAAATTTCAAATGTTCCTGTTAGTCCCAACGATCTTCCGTGTGACCGCGTGCTGAACTCCCACATTCTGATAGCTTGTTTTCTGTCCATCGATTGTGACAGCCAACTTTGAGCGACTGGTGGAAAAGGAGCTTATATTGCTTTTCTAAATCAGGAAAATTTTAGCGAATTATGAGAAAATGCTAAACTGAAAATGATGCAGAAAAGTCGTCCAAGCCCCGCCTCGGCAACATTGTGATGAGTGCAGAGATCTGCAAAAACAAGTCATTACCTTTTTGGATGCAAAAATGAGGAAGAAGCGTACTTCCCGAACATTACATTTTTTAGGTCAACGAGGAGGTGGGTGAAGTAAGGTATTCCCTGGCGGAAGCGCTACAGGTCCAGATGGCGTTTTAGACTCCTTCTGGTACAATCGTCTCCGCTGCCGCGCTGGTGGAAGCCGCAAGCGATCTTATCATTTGATTGGGATTTAAGAATATATGCGCATTTTCAGAAATGCGCAGATATGCCGCGGATAGAGTCCCGTAGGGCGCGTGACTTGCGTAATCCAACGGGCTAAGCAAGTGATATTGGGGCGACATTCATAAATAACTGTTGACTTGTCAACCTGTGGAAAGATTAATTTATTTCTTGTGTATTGAACAAATTTTTATTACGTCAATCGCCATACTTGGGCCCTTAGTCGAAAAGTTTCGAATATTTTGTCGACGTTTGAGGAGCTTAATAAATTACTTTCTCTTCAGTCAAAAACTCTGAAAATTAAAGAGTCTTTGGAGAAGCATAATAAATCTCTTAGACTCCATAGGAAATCCAATAAGAGTATTATTGGTGTTGATCCGGCTTCCTCATAACGTTCTGCGTGTTCCATTTATCGGAGCGATCAATCGCTCTTCCAATGTGCCAAGTTCTTTAACAAATCAGTCTCACAACGTCTGGAAATGGAATTTGAAATAGATCATATAGCGCGCACGTGTCCTAGCAAGCAGATTTGAAGGGTTTATAAATTGTGACATCACACACTTGTGCACTTCGATGAATCCAGTGCCGGCATTCAAGTCATTGCTGCGACAAGCTTAGGTTTTCTCGTAAGTTTACCTGGTACAAACATTCCGCAATGTGAATCACCATCTCACGTGGTTACTTTCAACTCCGCTTACTACCGCACAAGTCTGCTCACGACTTTGGTGTTGTTCAGAAGTACATCAGATTCGCATTTTCGAGAGGTTGTGCACTACTAGATTAGGGTTTGCAGGCTTAATTTATTGTACAATTCGCAGTCTAATATTACAACCAGTTAGAAAACTTGTCTCTGTAGTAGTGATTAGTATCGGGGCAACACGGGTTGGTATGGTAAGACAGGGTGCCTTGATTTCCACGGAACCATGAGACCAGCCTGGCTTTATATTCTATATTATGCTGCTCATATGTTCAATTCGAACGGCGTATATTCCACCCTCAATGGTTATACCAAGTGAGGCAACAAATCTGCAGTTTGGTGCGCTAGCGGATCCGAATCCGTTAAATAGAGAACCCATTCAAAAACAAGTGAGTCGACTACTATAACTCGGTCCTGCTGAATGAGATTATTCATCCCCCTTGTTCCTAAAGATTCTATTGTACACTTCAACTATGTCGCAGTCCTTGATCAGTTGTGTGAAGTACTTCAATAGTTTTGTGCGGCAGAGGAATGTTACATCCCGATCCACCGTAATTCTTTACATAGAATTTCGCGAGATCGTAAATCTCACTTTCACCGCTGTATGACGGTGATAGAAACTCAACTCAACTCTGACTTAACTCAACAAGGTCAATATACAAAGATGATGCCAGAAAACGTGTTATAATAACAGCGATGATGAACAACGAGCCAGTTGTCCCGCTATATCGCTTACTAAGTGACATCACGAGTGTCAAAGCCGGTTCTTTGAACACTGCCTCCGTGTGTTTCTGATGTTACGTAATATTGCGAGTGTCGAAAATTATTTCTTGAACATTGCCTTTATCCGCTACGTATCCGGATGTTGTTTGTCGACTACTGATGGTGATTGACGATTCGCTAGTGCAGTGTTTTCGTATTTTCTTTTTTTTTTTTTTGACTAAGCTGCTACACGATTCGATCGAGATTTTGTCCACCTTCTCTGTCGGAGTTTTGAAGTCCCTCACCAATTATGGAGTTTCTATTTGTTTTTGAGGGTTTTATCCGCGGCTTCTGCCGTTGAATTGGTTGAGCTGCATTTCCAGATAAATGCAGTCTTGTTGGTCATCAATTAGTTATTCCTGATCGTTCTTCGGTAATAGTTCCTGATTTTAACAATAACAGGACACATGTATTTTCAATGGTCGGAGTGTCGCATTTGAGCTTTAGAAATGCCAAATGTTTTATTGTTTAGTCGACCTCTTAGATTAAGCAAGGGTCTGGTAAAGACTCTACCCTTGAAGTCATAAATCTATTCTCTAATTTTGGCTGCTTGCCTTTGCCTTTGTTTGTCCGTTAAGTGTATTACCTATGCTCGTCAACGAGCCGTAATGACTTGTCAACGTATATTCGATCATTCTTTGATTACGATACGGTTTTTCTGCTTATTACAATTTCGATATCCATGAATACGATTGGTTGATCCACACACGTAACAGGAACCGCGAGTTCTTCTTGGCTTTACACGTGCATATCTTCACGACTCTCACTTGTTACCAAACGACTGTCCCGTGACGGCCATTGAACACGCACACAACGCACTGTGACGTCGTTCATGTCGTCGTCTACTTTTTCTCCTGCATCCATTTCATATATTTTCTTATGCTATCTATCTCGAGCCCAAAATAAATTTAGTCAAATTGCATCATTTTTTTTCGGTAGATATATAATCTTATGTCTTCTCTGCAAACATCTGATTTTTTGTCAAACGTAAACTTCGTCGACACGTAAGTGGCGCGGCTAATGATCATAGCAATCAATGCTGCTAAAATCGTATACAACAACAACGTAAATAGGCAATGTAGACTTATGCTTCAACGTCATCCGTTGAACGGTGTTCCTTCCTTATAAATACTAGATCATACCTTATATATTCAGCAGAAGTTATTGAATTGACTTACATTTCTTACATTTCGACATATACGACATTCTGTATCGATATTTTATGTAATTTTCAAGTAACATATACTCGTAATTCAATAAAAAAGTTACTAAAATCATTTATTCAATAAATAATGAATAAGTAAATGTGCTTGTAATTACATCGTGTTTGATCAACAAAATTGCAATAATATGATAATAAAATTGTAACAATAAAAAACTGAAATGAAAACAGTTAGTGTTAATACTTTTAGGCTTATTTTTGTAGCGGCGGGTACTCAGAGAAAATCAAAAGCTTCCAACAAAGGCATTCTTTCCATCTTCATTTCCAATACGATTATACTTTCACTAGCTTACCTTGTTTTTTCCGTTGCTCGTATTTGATTGTGTCCTCATCTCAGGATTCCTGCCATTCTTCCTTCTTGGGTCGACACCTTTTTGCTTCTTTCACGGGTGGCTCTATTTACGTGCTACATCTCGTGTTGCCTGGAACCTTTTTGAAGTCCGCCCACATTTTCATATTTTTTCAATTTATGCTTCACATAAAATTGTTCACTCCACATTGTTTAAAAAAAATTTTAGACAATTCCACTTCTAAAACTATAGTAACTTCAACACAAGTTAGGGACACTAAATAAACTTTTATTTGAAAATAGTAAAATATACACTGTACTGCGAGGTCACAGATAATCAATATTTTAAACTATAAGTGAAGTGGTTGCTTTCTGTTAAAAGAGAATGGTATTTTGCACATCGTTTCAATGACGTTTCTCTTTTTTTTCCCTCTGTCTACTCAATTATGCACATACATATTGTACTGTCCGTGTGGCTTAATGTAGGGCCAATTTTTAATCAACGCCACAAGAATAAATATTTGTATGTAGATTCTGATCACTCATCGGGCGTTGTACTCAGAATAACACATTCTAATACGGTCGTACAATTATTATAGATATGTAATCTAAAGCCAAATACAGTCATAAGTGTGTAGTGTATTTAGTATTATTTTTAATACTACCTTTTTTAAACAATTAATAGATTCATGGTTGTTTAGGGATTTCTTGAATATCTTCGTAACGGATATTCAACGTAACGGATTTATTTATTCTGTTAATTGCAAGTTTATACGGAACCAGACATGAAATGCGACTAATATATAAAGTTTAGCGTCACCGCGTTTTCAAATTTTTAGTATTCAAAATCTGAAATATTTGCAGGAACGGGAAAATAGTCTGGTGCGAGAACGTATAAATATTTTAAAGATTATAAGTGGAGAACGAGTGGAACGAAGTGCATGGTTTGATTTTGGATGACACATAGATTCTAGAAATGAAGAAGGACATAATTTAGAAGAGACAGTACATATGCCGTAAGGCGAGAAAGATTGAGAGCGAGTTAGAATTATACAGCGTTATTGAGTTTCTTACTTTTGGGCAAGTTAGGATGTTATCGTATTATCCTGTTTATTACTTTCATTAAATATATTATATGAATAGTGCGGCGTACAATTCGCTAAAACAGCGATCACACTCCTGAATACAAACAGATGCCATATATCTGTTTTACAATTTGTAATAAATATTTAGGGTCCGTGTTAACATGTCGAAACACTATTCGCGATTTAGTTTGTAAGATTCATCGTCAGGTCTGGTATACACATTCACGTTCGACTCATTCACGATACTACTCATCGACACGACGGTGATATAGTAGAGATTATTGAATCATTTTGTTTAAAATTATATAATTTGTGTAATACTGCGTGTATATTTGCGGTTCGTACTAATAATATGTGCCGTTGACTTTTTCAAGCGAACATTCTGTCGATTCCTTCGCATTGGCCATTAATATTTTTGACCGGGTAGGACGTATACGACTAAAACTTTCAGGATTAAATAAACTGGTTTTTAACGTACGTTTTACAATTTTTTAATAGTAAAAAGCTATAGGTAGCAAGAAAAGGGTAGACATTTTAATATGCATTAGGCAACAAAGCAATACATTTAAGTTGTAAGGCATTATTTTAACAAACACACAGTCAAACGTTTATTCTACCACACGAGTTGCAAGCTCCTACATAACCATTTTAATGAAGTCTAAATGAATACAAAATAAAGTGTCTTACTTTAAATATGTTTGATAGTATAGTTTACAAATCTAATCACAATCTATTTACAATTACAAAGGTATACTGCGGGGAACTTTGTTGAAACATTGCAAACATAAATGGGACTTATCTGGACAACCATCTCAAAATATTATAACCTTTGTAGTACAATTTTTTGCCGATTTCGAGCCAAACTTTTAACATTATTTTCATAAAAAATTTTACAGCGTTTTCTTACTGAATCAAATTTGCCCTCCTTTCTTTTAATTTCATGGCGAACTCTTCTTGATACTATGGGCATAAATTTAATTGCTAGCAATGTTGTTGATTTGATGCTTTGCCAGGAAGTCCTGATAGTGTTATCAGTTTGTCAGTTATTGTAAGACTGTTTTAAGATGCTGGAAATTTTAGGTATATGTGTGTACGTATTCTTCTCATCAAGTCTAAATGTCGATGTATCAGGTCAATCCAAAAGTTCGTACGCATGTTTGAGAAAATGTCTTGATTCGTTCGTGCTTGTGTGATGATCGACTGTCTAGAGCGAAGTGTTGTATTGAGTGGCTAGCGCGGAGCGTTTTTGATTTGAGACTGATGATTTTAAGGCATTTTGATTTTCAAGAGGGTTTTAGCCAAGTCTTTCCGGACGGAGTTTTAGAGATTTTTCTTGAATACCTACCTCCTATTTGTTTTCGAAGGTTCCTCTACGGCCTCTTTACAGTGATTGGTCTGTTGCATTTTTAGACAAAATGCAGCTCTACCGGTTACTAGATTGTCCTTCATTGACCGTTTTAGAAAGTCGTCCGTGACACAGAACAATAGGAGGGCACGCGTGCTTTCGATGGACGATAGTCGTGACTAATTTGGAGGAACACCAGATGTTTTATTGTTTAAGTACCTCTGATATGAAGCGCAGGCCAGAGGCGTAAAGAATAAGGCAGATTATTTAGTACTTTTCGACCTTTAGAAAAATGTGATAATAAAACTCTGGTTTCCACGCTTAACTCTGCTTATTGTTGGGTCACAACATATAATAAAAGACAAAACAAAAGGCTCAAGAGCAGGCTATGGTGACCAAGAGCTATAAACGCAAGACCCTTTATTTAAATAGTGAATTTCAGATCTATAGTTTCTTTCAGTCTATTTTCTGCATTGCACTGATTTTACTTTAGAAACAGACTAAACTCAATAAACACGAACTATAAACAAACAGTAATAGTTGCTTCAACATGCACAAGTAAATGACAAATAAAACAAAATCTGTGCTGTTTGAACAAAAGACGATCGAAAAAAATGATGGCTGTGCTGCGTGGGACGTGTACGCCCCATGCTACAATACACGCGGTATACACGATATATATATACACATATATATCCAGAGAACCTTTTCTAAGTTACCGCTTGTCTAGGATCTGATTGCTCGGTTTCTGTTTATTGGGTGTCTCACAGTTATCGATATTAATGATTTGTCGAAGTGTGTAAAGAAACTGTCCTCTTTTTCTGATATGATTACAATGGTATTGAGGCCACGGGCATGCGGATGTATAGTTCTCATAAATCCTTATCAATACTTTACTTCTCCATTTCTCTTTTTCGTGGAAACAGTGCTCATCACACACTGAATAAATTTGTGTGGTACCTTATAACATTTGTGCAATCCACGATATATTGTACCGGATATTTTGAAATGAGAAATCGGGCAAATTGGTACTTACTTTGCATCGTCTCCCCTGGCTATCTATTTTTCTTTACCGTTTTATTTTCTACCTTACAGAGAAAGAATCAGGCGCTAAACGAACATGTCGTTTTTATGCACGAGCAATGATACCGGTAAAAATGTTTCTCACGATGAGTTTTTACAAAGCTTTGTACTTCTCTCCTAAAAAGAACATTTTAATCGGATCTTTCCCGGTAAAGAAGCGCTTTCTGTTTACCACTGCAAAGTGAGGCAAAAAAATCAAGAGCAAGCGCGACAGTTTCCTGAAATTTGTTTCGAGGCCATCATGCAGATATACTTATTTGTTACGTTCTGAGAAATTATGCTGGCGAACATATGTATAATGCCGATCACAAAAGGATCGGGCAATGTTAAAAATTCAAGAATTTCACTTCTGTATTCAAAGAACATTTGCGATGAATGATGACAAATGGATCAAAAATGATGATTTAGTAATTAGAATCTCACATCCTAAAGGTATGTAATTTCTACCTTTAAATTAATGGTATAAAAGTTTGTGATTGGATGTAAATTATTTTTAGTTTTTATAGTAAAGTTTGAATGCTAATATATTTTAAATTTTTTATTAAATGTAAATTGCTTATAATTGTGTTGGATATGGCATATTAATTAAAATTCGATGAATGTTACGGATAAGAAAAAAATGATTAGCATTTCGTACTTGCTATTAACGTGAACACGACTTGTGCTCTTGATAATATGTTTTTTTAATGGTTATTAAGAGTAAATGTAATGGAAGTTATTAATTCATTCACAACAATGATGCTAGCTGTCAATGTTGTTGCGTTGAATTATTTTACATTTGTATGTGTTGTATACTACGTGCCAGAATTTTCAAACTTAAGTTTAAGCGGTAGATGCTGGGTTACCTTCACCATACACCTTTAATTTTGAATTACTTAATGAATATAAAATTTTATTAATATTGTACTTTAGTAAAAGTTATCAGTGAAATAGTATAAAGAACAAGGAATGCAAGAAATATTGAATACATAGCATTTGAGAATATATGTAAATATATGTGACCCTAGGTACGTTAGGGTTAATAAACGCTTTCACGAGCTTTAAATCGTGTACTTTGTCTTAAAAAAGATCTAGCCAAATCTGGAATTGGTGTTCTGAATTTAGTTGAGTTTATACATTAATACTTAAATGACCGCTCACGAGGTTTCTTGTGTTTCAATGCTGAGACGTAAAAGGCCGGCAACGAGATTTCACGTTTTTATCTTGTTTTTCTGAAAATTAACTGTGCTAATAGTAATTACTAAACATTACAAAATACTCGAGCAAATTCACATGTTACAGGATTTAGTGAGTATATACATCATGAGTTTGCTGGACAATGTTTGGTATCCTCATAATAACTTCTATATAAAGAAAATTAAATTGCCTTAAATAATTTCTAGAAAGAACTCTAATTTGTGTAACGAAATAAGTTTTTTGGAACGTTATGCAGACAGTTTGTTGCGTATATTAAGCGATAACGCCTGCAATCCTATTCGGAATTCTGAAGATAGCATGTATGATAGTGACTATTTAGAACATTTTGAAGGCTTACATACATATCATACTCTGCGGAATTACTAAACTTATTTTAAAAACTTTCTTATAATATATTAGTTATAAGCTTAATAAATATGCGGATTTTTAATTCCCTATATGTATTTGTTTTCTATTTCCAAACAAGAAAATCGCCGGTCTTGGAATACGCCTACGGGAAATGATACACGGTTATTTAAGTGTGAATAAATAATACGAGTTTGAAGTAATATAAATAAATAAATAGAAATCTCTTAATGAGAAAGTACAAAAATATGTTTTGATTCTTTGCAGGTTTTGAAAAATGACCAGTAGCTAAATAAATTTATAGAAAATATTGAAAGGATACCGCTTATAAAATTTTGTTGGATAATAGACATAAGACGTTTGTATTATTAGAAACATGTTCAGTTGCGTATGGAAGTAGTACGTTTATTTTGTATTTTTTTCATTTATTCACATATACAAAAGTACTGCGTAATACTAAAAATACCTTTGATCTTGATATAGATTTCCTCAAAGTCTGAGTCAAGGTCATTTTAATTTAATACTTCTTGAGTTTGCTTTTTTGTTTCTATTTTATTTCTTTTTTATTTCATGATTCTGAAATGAGAAGATAGCCAGCTGTGAATTTTATTAATGATTTTGCTAAAATTATGAATACATTATTAGTTACGTTCTTATTATAGTATTGCCCATTGCATGGAATATAAGAAAAAAGGAGTGTATTTTTTAAATACAGGAACGATTCTAGTTTTATCTCGATATTTATAAAGCTTCAGAAACCCTGTAACTTCTGAATTGTGATGTATATCTCCACAATAATTTTTGCACCGCAAAATTAAGCTGTATAATACAATAGCAGAACTATAAGGTCGGAAGGATGCTGATGTAATATCATCAAAAGATTTTTTATCGGACAAAAATTCAACCATCTATCAATTATTTCGTTTTAGCAGGTGACAGCCAATCCCTGGACGTACGCGACAGCTCGTCGTATTTGATGCTCGTTATTCCT
This sequence comes from Ampulex compressa, assembly GCA_038496175.1. NCBI lineage: Eukaryota > Metazoa > Arthropoda > Insecta > Hymenoptera > Ampulicidae > Ampulex > Ampulex compressa. The sequence continues at coordinate 25,360 of JBCFXI010001876.1, forward strand.
AATCGAGGACAGTGCGAAACCCGAGGGATATTCGCGCATAAATATTTCAGTAGCTTTTCCAGCTGTCACGAGCATCTGCTATTTATTATTGCGATGATACGGTAGTGTGCTTCGGAGAAGAAGAAAAAACAAGGTGCATCTCGGCCACCTGCGTAGTTAATATTATATCGATAGTGACGTTTCCTTACGGTCGCCCGGTACTATGGTTGATGCATGAGCTTCATTTTACCCTGCGAAGAAATTCTGCACAAAATCTAAAATCGTCTAACTCATGTTCTTCAATATTATTTTACTGCATTGCGTTGTTTTACACATCGATATATCCGTTAAAATTTTTATTACATTTTCATATCATTTGTACAGTACATGTACAAGTAATCATCGAAGATATTTGTAAGCGGAATTTGTGAAGAACATTTATTTACATATGATAAATAATCATATTTAGATGGAAACCGTTTAATTTTGTCTGTACCCATGAAATAAGAATACGAATAATAACATACTATAAACGCTTTTACTTATAAATCTTTGGTGCACAGTGTTTTTAAATTTGTGTTATATTGTTTCTAATTATAAGGAATATAATCCTTACCATGCATTCTTTAAGGAATTATGTATGGTTTTATATTAGACGGATAAATGAACAAGTATTGTAGTCAATTTTCAACTGAGTTCCTTTTTTTTTTTGATGTTTTGAATCTAAAAGAACATATTGAATTTCTTACGGGAGAACATTGGAAGGGAGTCAAACGAGAGTGTAAGGATAGTTCGATTCGTTTAAAATAATATCATCACGAATATCTTAGCAACGTTAAGTTACGAATATACAGGTTTTATTACTTTCTTTCATGTAGTCTGCGAGGTTTTTAAACTGCGGTAGAGTAAAATCTCTATAACAGTTACCGCAAGGTACCTTTCATAGTGATTTCTACGCTGCTTCTACGTCTATGATATGAAAATTGAACCCAACTAAGCGCGCATCTTTCAAAATTGTTCACGGCTTGATAGTGTCTAACATAAAACTATAACTTTCTCAATTTAACAATACATTCATTGGATGTCTTTACCGAGCAGCCTAAAGTTGAAGATAACATACGTTTGCGCGCATGGTCGCAAAAGACGCGCTCGAGTTTGAATATATAAGACAACTAGGAAATAATTGGGCCGGATGCCCTGGGTCCGGCAAAAGAAAGATCCCGAGTTTGACTCCCGGTCTAGTTACCCCAGTGTCCGATGGTCTTCTAAGCCTTTTTCCTAATTATCACCGGTTCACTCACTACCTTCCGTTTATTATTTTAATATGCATTTAATTTCCAATTTTAATTATTAATATTTATCTTTTAATTTTTGAGCCACGCATTAAGTGGTCAAAAATTATTCTTTCCACACGACAACTACTCCAATAAGACAAGGTAAAGAATTAAAATTATACGTGTGCGAATAGGTTGCTCGGTAAAGATCACATTTAATGAATGTATCGTTAGAAATTTCCGAACAAGAAGAGGTTAGGAGCTCACGAGTGATATTTCTTAATTTAACTTTATTTTAGGTGAACTGTTTATTAACATAGTGGTGAGAATTTGACGATAAAAAATGAGACAAAATACGATATAATTACGCCCATATTTACTTATCTAATACTTTACATCTCAGTTTCTTTTATTATTTTTACGGACAAATTAAGAAAACGGATTATTAGTCTCATTCGAAATAATAATAAGTGTCACGGACTATCCGTGACTGCTGTCACCAAATTTATGTCGCGGACTATCCGCGACTGTCCAAGTTAAGTCGCGGTTTCGCGTCTTCCCGTTTTAATTACTGAGATTTTAAAATAAAGATAATTACGGTTTCGGGTCAAGCGTGTCTACACGACACTCCCCTGGGATGAGGCAAATTTACTAATCTTGGGCGAATTTTGGATGTTGAGGAAGGATGTCAATAAAATCTTTCGGAATAAAGACTTTTATTCATTTTTCTAACTCGAGGTGAAAGGCTTAAATTCGAGTTCCTATTCACTGCGAAGTTTACGTTTGAATTTACTTCTCATCAAGCTGACTCTTGGTCTTCTCGGTTACACCGATACGCAGTCGAGAGCGCCTCAGTCTTTTCGGAGATGACTTTGAGCCAGGACAGATCGGTTTGGTTTTAGATACTTGTATACTCTACGATACGCAGTCGAGTGCGCCTCAGGCAATCCACAAATATCGTAATGTCCACTACTTGATGGAGAAAAACTCGATTAAGAATACTTACACAATATTATTGAATCTTACTCGTTAAAACTTAAACGCAGGGAGATCGAGACTGTCACGAACCGTGGTGCGAACTCGTATATTGATAATCTGACTATGCGCCGCGGTCAAAAGTACTCTGTTATATAGGGATAGGGTCTTGCCCCTTCCTAACGGAAGAATGACGACGGCATCTTAGATTTCGGTTTTGTTTAGGGCTTCTCAGAATTCGTGATGTTGTCAAAGAGTTAATGTTTTCGCGGATCTTCTCCCCGCTTCCTGCTATGATTGGGGTACTGTTTCGCGGCTTTGACTCGCAGCCGCCCGGTGTCGATAACTTAGATCGTTTGGTCTCTTTATCTCCCCTTTCGTAAGCGTAGGGACAGTGCACGTAACGCTTCCCTTTTCATAGGCGTAGGGACGCTGCACATAACATAAGAAAGAATGGTCTACATTCGAAAGCTGCATACACGCTTATACGCCGACCGTTTTATGGCATGATGAGTCTAGTCAGCGTAATAATTCCGTATAAACCATATCCACCATATGCCACTTATACTTCAAGAAAGTAATTTTGTTTAAATGTAATATGACAGTTATGGAAAATGCAAAAAGTTTTCAAAGCTTCCCTTAAATTTGGCGGAATTGCAGCATTTACTTGTTATTCAGTATATACACAATTTTGTGCCCGCGCTACACCGATCTGATTTTCAGTAAAATGTACACTCCATCTTCACATGGATCGGCGAAGCAGGCTTATGCTCTACATTATTAGTTAAATGATTTCAAATCGTGTCTTTCTACTTGCAGATGTCACTCATATCGTATCTGTCTCTTCGTAACTGGCCTTTAAACCGTGTCTCCTAATTCGTAAGTGACGTTTGAGTTGAGCCTTTGTCGCTGTTATTACAGCAGCGCGACTTATGCATTCAGCGGAAACTATGTTCGTAATTATATTGTGTTTGGCTCAATTTTGATCAGAAAGATCTCACCAACACGTTAAAAATAATTTCAGGTTAAAAAAATGTAATTAAAAAACTTTGTTACAATGTTTTTTAGCCCAGTTTTTAAACGTTTTATTTGCCCACCCCTCATTTGACTTGTTTCTTTTGTCCGGAGTCCCCTTTGTGCGCTGGTCCTTTTGTTCGACAGAATAGAAAGGTCTGAAAAACCGTATATGCTACTTCGTAAGCGACAAAAATCATAACCATATTTGATACTTTTAATGCGATTTTACTGTATCTGCCTAAGACAGGAATTTCCCGCGTGCCATGTGCAAAGGAAGAGAGAGTACGTAAAGATGATCGTGGGGTAGTATTAACATTTTAATATATAAGACCGTTTATGCTAGGCATACATTTTTATAATACATTCAGACATGTAGTGAAAACCGGTGTAATTAAGAAGTACGTATTTATAAAAAAGTTATTACAGCATAAATTTTATGAGAATTGTGTTAGATTTCAGTAACTAAGTTATTAATTGGTTGTATTATTGCTACACCTAAAGTCACTCTTGTACAATAAACTTTAGTTTTTGAAGTTGCATGATTAACGAAGTCACGTTTGGTTTAGCTGCATTCAACTGTTCTGGCGGTACGCAGTAGCTGGTAGTTCTCTAATAAAATTCATAAATCATTTGATAAGAGTCTCCTGTAGTAATCCATTAAAATTCGCGTTGAATATTTGTCAGGTGGAATATATTATTGCAATAGATTATTGCGAGCTTATACATGAATATTATAAGTATTGAATATGCTCCGTATTGTAAAAACATGTCCATAATATTGTCGATAAAAAAAAATTGTCGCCTTTTACTGCATTCACATACCGGTTATAAAATACAACTCGTTTCCATTAATCATTTAAAAGTATTTGTCGTATAACTAGGAATTGATATTGGAATATTGTATCGGTTTTTAAAATCAAGTTTTGCAATATCTATAGTTAAGAAGAAACGCATTGAATTGTTTGTATAGGAGCATTATCAAAAAAGTTAAAGATTTTATTCGAACGTAGTCGTTATCCTAGAACTAAACGAATATCATAGCAGTTACTTCTAAGTGGTGCAGTTTTCGAGATAAGTCCAAACTGAGTAATTACAAATGGGTATACATATGGTATTTCGAGTGTTTCGCTCATAGAATTTGTACACGAAACGAATATTTGTGCCTTCTTTATTCGAAAACGCTTTTGGCATTTTTACTATATTTTCTTGATTTAACAGATATTAAGGTAAAAGTAACAACAGCATCGAATCGTTTCAAAATAGAAAATGTGACATCACTATACGAATAAGATAAGTACGTTTAATCGAGAAAGGAAAAACTGCGTTTACCTATTTCAATTTTATTTATTTATAATGTTTTGTATTTATTAGGAAGCGCCTAACCAGCTTTCACGTGTACTTTTCTTATTTCCATTTGTAATATATACGATCCGAATTTCATCGGTAAACCGTAGGATACATATGCAGAGTGTATCTAAATTTCCATTATAGAATTTAAAGCTTTGTAGTTGGGACCAAGATGGTTACATTTTGCATAGGAACTCATATCCAAAAACGTATTTTTTCCCCGCTACAAACAAAACACCATCACGACATACGCTGAAATTTCCCGCGTTTTCGATGCCAATCATCAGGATATACATTAATCAGTTAACGATTACCTTTTATCAAGTGTCCGCTACAGGTCTGTTTGCATGTCATTCGGTTTACTTTGTAAGTGTACCCGGAAAAGCGTTGATCATTTGACATTTGTACCTTTTTGAACTGAAACTTTTTTAAGCGTAGTAGAACAAATTAGCCTGCATTAGACGAAAAGTGAAACGTTTCCCCATCTCCGACTTCAATCGACAGTTGAAAAAAAAGAGGTTGTAAGAGATAGAGACAGACGTTATGCGAGCCGTCTCCCGCTTGTTGTTAAGGAAATGTTATGTAAAAGACAATCATGGAGAGAAAAGTCGTGAGATATCAGCGAAAGAGAACAAAAAGATTATAAAGGCACGGTTTATTAAAATTGTGCTTATTTATGTTCTTCTTTAGTAAAACCTCTTACAAATTCAGTTCAGCTATTAAACACCCATCATTTCTTTCTTAGGGTATGAATTATTGGAAATTGATGAATAAAAGAGATATTTCATTTGATTAAGAGAGATTTTTCTCAATCAAATTCCATTTCTTAATCCTGAAATAATAAAATCGTTAACAAATGCTAGAATTTAAGAATTTTCATTTCAAACGTGCGAGTCTCAGGCATATTTTTTTTTACGTGGAGGTAGAACTAGGAAAATTACGGTTTTTACCGGCTAAAACCCCCAAGGCGGCCAATCTATGCGTAGTCAGGCGGCAGGAGAGGCACCGAGAATTACACACAGAATCATTAATTTGTTCCAAGTTTTCTTGATAGAGAGCGAGGAGAAGCTAGAATACGACCGTGGAAGTGCCAGACGTTTTGGACCAACTGGTCCTGATATATTGACTCTACGATCGATATGCGCGCGGTTTCTAAAAAACACGAAACTTGCAATCTTGATCGGTGTAATACATATCGATATATTTAGTTGCATTGTTTAAAAAAACAGGCGAATATAATAGTACGGAATCTAATATAAATTATGTTTGTTATTATTATAGTATTATAATTATTATAATTGTTTTTTTTTTTTTTTATATTAAATTAAGAGGCGTCGACTACTTTGGTCATTAGCCTTTTTACATTTGTTTTGTAACTATTGATTGCTGTATTATATTCTTGTTTCTTCCCTCTTTCTTTTCCACTGTCTATTCTTCTCTTTTGTTTTATATACGTTTCTTACAATTTTATTATAATTGTTATAACCTAATATAATAGCACCGTCCATTATTATAAGTTTCTGCGCATTTGTAAACCGAGCGCATGCCGATCGTAGATTCGATAAATCAGAGCCAGCCGGTCCCTGCCGCCTGGCACCTCCACAGTCGTATTCCAGCTTCTTCTTGCTCCCCTTCAGGGGTCATGGAATAAATGAATGATTCAGTGTATAGAAGCAACATGTCACGGTGCCTCTCACCGCTTGCTGCAGTCTTTATGGCCGTCCATACTTGGGGTAGTCTTAACTAGTCAGATAAGTTTATTCGTCCAGAAACAATGCGATTATTTTGTATTAGCACGAGTATATTCGTCCGCTGTTTTGAGTAGAGACCATCGGCTATTTAAATTATGATTTTAATGAAAACTGAAATATATTCATAAACTTTAAAATGTTGGAACAATTTGGGGCCATGCCGAAGTAAAATAAACAAATAATATAATAAATATGTTATATATATTACAATCATGGGAGATTATCCGACTTCTAAAGTTTGTGAGAGAGAGATACTATCCCATTATTTACGTTTGTCAGGAATAAAAACAATAAAAAACCACGGATACTTAGGAGTCTTCGGAAGGCCGTTTAAATGATTGCACAGAACGCAATAATGTGGGCCGTTTAAATTATTACACAGGATGCAAAACAGGCACTTCTCGCTGCTGCCCTTTTTACATTATGTGTCACGAAATCCAATCGCAATCAAAATATTTTTCATAATAATCCTTCATACCAATTATATTAAAATCCCTCGCTTTCGCCGCGTCAGAAACTTAAACTTTTAGACAATGATGTCGTAGGAAGAAACTATATAATACAGTTTAGTATGATTGCATGGTTGTACGGTTTTTCTTTTTATAAATGTATTGTTCCGTTTTTGTAGTCATCACTGGATTCATTATGGGTTCATATATTATTTAAGCCTATGAAATAAATAGTGCGCCAGGTAATAAAAAGTAGTTACACGAGCGTGGTATTCACCTTTTACAACCTGATAAAGGATGCACATAAATGTCGTGGTGCCATATTGCGATCTACTCGCAATAATCGCAGGATTGTTGTTGAGGATTGTACTTTGTAAATTTGTAATCCTGCAAGGAGAGTAATAAGTAATCTAAGCCACATGTCGCTAGGTTTTTTCAAGTTCTACGATTATTTGAGCATTTTTGAACTATTGAAGTAGGAAATGGGTGCAGTGAACATTGGTACAATTATTGCGTATTCAACAGTAAAGAAAAGACTAAAAAAATATTTTTAAAAGATATTCTTACAGCTTCTGGACATTATTTGCCTAATTTCGTTTCTACTATACAACAAACATAATGGATATATAAAGCGACTAAAGATCTTACTGGAACGTATTGAAAAAATAATTGAATTATATCCAATTGAAACTGTAATACCAATAAAAAGTTGGCAAGTTGAACCTACCGCTACATGTCTAACTAGGAAACATTTCTCAAGATATGAGCTAAGTACAGCTTCAAAAATCAATTTCAAGAAAATCAAGGAAATATTCATATTGTCGTAAAAAATATATTCGCAATAAATCTAGATATTGGTGTTTTACTTGCAAGGTGCCCTTGTGTATTGTATCTTGTTTAGCCAAATATCATTCTATTATAACAGAGTATGTACTTAAATCATAATTAATTTATTTTTTATGCTTTGTTTTTTAGAAGATGTTATGTTCAAGAATAAATAAATAAATTTATATAATTAAATATAAAAATAAAAGTCTTTTTGTAACAATTTAATCCCATATTCTACTAGGAAGAATTTACTCTGTGTTGGACGAATATACTTGTCCTAGCTGGAGTTGTGAGACGCAAAATTTGTACGCATTTCTCAGCGAAGTCGTGACCGTTAACTGGTTAAGGACCCACGTAGGCTTTTGTCTCTAATTTGACGGTGTTGCGCGACCACCACATAATGCCCCCTTCCGCTCGGAAACTTGCGTGCAATGGTGGCCCAAGCCTCCGTTCAAGACGCCAACAAGCCCCCAGTGGCACCATGGAAGGCTTTACTCTCTCCCTCAGTGGTACCACATGAAAAATGATTATTTGGGCAGGGACGATAGGGGACGTCTGCGCTTCCTGCCGACTCGTCTTCTCTTTCGCCGCGCAGTGTCCGTTTGCTCGCGGACTTGCTGCTGTTGGACAGTCCGTCACGATTTCTCGTTGTCCAGTAGCGCGCAAACGATGATTGGCAGTGAGAGATTCGCACCTATCTCATTCGCAGGATATGGCGTTCGCAATCCCACGCTGGACAGTACTCCAGCGTGTACTGTGCTATGGTATTCACCAGACACTGGTATTTACCGAAGAGTATCTATGTCATTCTGCAGGTCAGCCTTTCTCTGATCCTGCCCTGCCACTTTTCGAAGCTGGGCAAGACAGCCACGACAGCGCGCTGCTGCCCTATAGAGGGTTCGGATAGGCGTTTTCGCCACTCCACGACAGCGCGCTGCCAAGCTTGACGCTTCACAGTCCCTACATCGATCAGCGATTCTGGCGGGTCTCCCCCTCATCTGCTTTGCCAGGAGCTCTCTATGGGCAGTTGTTCCGTCAGAACTATCGCTGCTGCGTAGGTAGTTATGCGATACACTCGGACTCGTTAACCCTTTGCTTGCGCGAACCAGCAACTCGAGACGATTTCGGCTAAATTAGGGAAACGTTTTACAAGTACTTGAAAATCATTTATAAGCAAATAAACGTATACAGATAATAAAATTTCACCAATTTATTCATTTTTATATCAAAAACAATCAAATTTTATAAATATTGCACGTTGTAATTAGTTTTTGTGTGATATTTCTTAAAACAATATCCAAGATGCATCCTAGGTTTATCAGGGCACGTATCACAGTAATGCGTTACTTCCCGCCTACCTCCAGGCGTGTTGCGGTCAGAACAAACCTTGCAATCCCTTTTTGGCCCTTTTAGTATTATATGAAGCTATCCATTTAGTCGGATTTCATCGGAGTGCGACATAGACGCTTGCTGATGATGCTGACGATGCTGACGCTATGATCCGCGCAATGGCTCGACAACTGTTTTTAGATATTGCAAATGGCTGAGTGGTTTTTCGCACTTTTCGGTCCTTTCTAGCTTGTTCAAAATGAAAGAATGTTTCTTAGGATTGTATGTGAAGAACGAAATTCGACCCTTGAATTTTATCGTTGAACCACCCACACATATATGCTCGCCCGGTATAAAACAATCCAAGAACTTTGAGTTGATATAGTCTAAAAAGCAACTTATTCGTTGAAGGCGCGTTCTCGGATTTGTGTTGCGTGTTGAAATAGTTTTTAGATGCAGCATCCAGAATATTTGGCTAAATCTGTCTCGTATGAATATGTCCGAATAGAAAGGAATATAACTGACGTTATTCCTTGACCAATATTATTGCAAATTGGCCAACGGCATTGTGCCCATATTGATTATCACGACAATAAATGTCCAGAATTCTGCGTTCTTCACATCACGCCAGTTTCGCATATCGAGTTTGCAGATAGCGTCTTCATTCCCAATTTTTGTTTTGCACACATATTGGTTTCACACATAATTTTTTTACGAGGTCATTGGTAAAGAACAGTTTGAAAAAATGCATTGGTTTTTTAATATTAGAAACAAATCGAGTTACAAAAGCCCGTAGCACCGTAGCCTCGTTGCGGCTAATAATCACAACAATCGATGCCGCTAAAATCGTATACAACAACAACAATAACCGTAGCCTTGTCGCTCGAGTTGTAATATACACGTCTTTCTTTCCACATATCGAGTTACTATTAAGGTCATAACATTTGACTCTTCACATCGGCCGGGAGCATCATCGGCCCCTCGTGTGTTGATACTTAAAATCGGCCGGGCGCCGCATTGGCGCCGCTCGAGTTGCTACATCAAACCGGCCGAACGCCGGATCGGCGCCGCTCGAGTGCAAAGGGTTAACTTCTTCCTCGACCCCAAAGGGGGAGTAAGGAGAAACTGGAATACGACCGTGAAAGCGTCAGACGGCAGGGTTAGGCTGGACTTGATTTATCGACTCTACGATCGACGTGCGCTCAATTTACAAACTACACAGAAACTTATAATAATGGACGATATAATTCGTATTAATATATTTAGCGGTATTGTTTATAGAAACAGGCGAATATAATATTACGGAACCTAATATGAGTTATTACTACTATAAGAAGATGGAAAAGGAGGGTGTTAGTTTTAAACATTGAAGAAATGTCCTTGAAGAGGAAATTTTTGCATCGTTGCGTCGAGTTGTTTCGTATAAGGACTTCACAACAGACTTTTATTACAAATTTGCAATGTAATATTATACATTTCGAATAAAAATTTTGCACGGACAAAAGCTATATCCTATTTGAACAATTAGCGAAGCAATTGATATTACGAAGTCATACGAAACAACTCAGTTGCAAAAGTTATTTCTTGAAAAACATCTTTTCAATTTTTAAAGCTAACACCCTCCTTTTTCATCTCCTTATAGTGATAATAACTCATATTAGGTTCGGTAATATTATATTCGCCTGTTTCTATAAACAATACCGCTAAATACATCGATACGAATTATATCGTCCATTATTATAAGTTTCTGCGCAGTATATAAATTGCGCGCATTTTTCGTAGAGTCGATAAATTAGGTCGAACCGGTCCCTGTCGCTTGGCACATCCACGGTCGTATTCCAGCTTTTCTTTGCTCCGCTTTAGAGGTTAAGGAACAAATCAATGATTCCGAGTATACGTTGCAAAGCATCATAAGATACTTACATGAAAGAACACGTGGAACCGCCGTTGACGACGGCGGCGAAAGTTAACTGTCTTGTAGGTCGCGAAACGCCTGAGTAACGACAATCGGTGTTTAAATCGGGCGAAAATAGCGTGCGGAAGCAAACGAGTGGACGATCAAACTTTATTACCTGCTATTGTATATTGTCATAAGGGATGGTTGATCTTAATACAGTTTTTCAACATGTGGTAATACAATATTTATAGTTTATGAGATTGATTGAAAACAGCTTGTATAATGTATATGAAGTTATGTATATCAATAGTATCTCACATCTTATCTCTGCGCATTTCATACTTATATTAATACAGTAGTTGATGTTTATTTATATACTATGATATAGTCGACAGCCATGCGGCGACCTATGTGTGCGGGTGCCGGCTATAATCGGTAGCCATACAACAATCCGTGTGTACGATTGCCGGTTATAGTCGGTAGCCATGTAACGACCTGTATATCTACCAACGTGCAGTGTACACATTTTGCGGCGCGGTGCCCCGTTCAGAAGCATCACTCTGGCGGAGCGGACTTCCGTAATGAAAGGGTTCATATATTACGTAGCTTTAATCATATTTAGTACTCTGAATATGTTATTTCGATAGTGCTTTACAGTTTGTCATTCGTTAATGATATATATATATATATATCATTAACGAATGAC
>JBCFXI010001877.1:0-36889 GCA_038496175.1 Ampulex compressa
GTAAAATTTTTTTAAATATAAATATATATATATATAATTTTTCTACCTTTTTTTCATGATTTTTTTTGTTGCGTATAAATATTTCCAGAATGTAATCAGTAATTGGAATACCTTTGCCATAATTTTGAAAAAGGCTGTAGTTGTAATATTAATACCAGAATCGTCAAAGCAATAGAATTTCATTTAAAAAATTTTATTAACGATTTATTTTCTGAAAACTCATAATTTTTTACCTTTTTTTCGTGATTTTTTTTTGTTGCGTGTAAATATTTCCAGAACGTAATCAGTGTTAATGTGCTAATACCAGAATCACCAAAGCAATATAATTTCTTTGTAAAATATCGTCTTTACAACGATGCATTCTTTCGATTCCTTGGAATTCAGTCTTTGGAAGAGGCGTGGAGAAAAGACGCTTGCTTTTCCACCATTCTGATTACGAGTTACGTTACCTCCGTATCGCCATTGACTCATATGCGCAGGCTAATTACACTCGTTCTTGGAATGTTACGCACACCACGTCGCCGAATACAACTGAATTTATATTTATGATATAATAACATGCACGATCGTCACGAGTAATGTTTGAGGATAACCATGGACAGAATTGAAAATTCAAATTTCCTACTGTTATTCCTACTATATCATAGAATCAGACAAAATACCCGGTAAAGTAAATTAGAAGCATTGGACGATTTTACATTCGCGCATTTTTCTATTATTTTGTCAGATCTTCTGTTATTTCATTTATACCACGTTTGGTTCATTATTTATCTTATATTCGTTCTTAAATGAGTTTTTTTCCTTTCTTTTTTGTTAATGTCTGCAGTACTTTATGCATGTCTGGAAAATGATGAGTGCCGCTAGTGTCATCAGCATTTGCATAAATCGCGTTTATCGTTAGCAACGCAAGGTTAACGCGTGATAGTCATAATTGTCCAGAGAAATCGTATTCAATAAAAATGCATGAAATATGCGGACTATCGTATTTATAAGCCTGCAAATGTAATCGATATTTAAGCGATGTTGGAACAATACTGGAATATGTTTCAATTGAAACTAAGAGCCAAATGAATATATGTAATATCGAAACATTAGCGTGGATAAAATAATCCGTGGTATTTTATCGCGCTATGGTTCGAATATGGCCTTTGATATTTGAAGGAAAATCAATCAAATCGGCAAAAGTCAAGGTGTTATAAGAGTTAAAATCCATTTTGCCTGTTTCTTAGATTCTTGATTAAAAATGCATAGCTAATGAGCAAAGGGTATTTTCTGGATATCAGTGTATGTATGTATATATGTATATATATATATATATATATGTATATATATATATATATGTATGTGTGTATATATATACATATATATACAAAGAAAATATAGTCCTAAAATTAAGGTAATTAATAATCTTAACGAACTTCTTGATTTACTATTTAAAATAATCATATTATGACTTCATATAACTAAAATACCAGAAGATTATATATATATATATACATATTTAATATCAAAATAATAAAATATATAAAATAATGTGTTACTTGGTTCGAATTAAATATCCTTTGGACATTCGAGTCAAAATCAGTGAAATACCAGGTCGTTCAATAAGTTCGCTGAGAACTGTCTTCTATTCATCAACCGTGAAACTAAAATTAAATGGCACATAAAATCGAATGGCACATAACGACGCAAGAAAACCACATTTGAATACGACATTGTCAGCAACATTTGCAGCGATTTTTAACTTCTAAAGCCTCTTTAGTTTAGTAAAGTGTTTTATTAAAGTCCTTTATTTAAAGTCTTTAATGTATTGAAATATATTAAAGTCTTTAACCTTTAGTTTAACTTCTTAATTTAGTCTTTAGTTTAGTCTTAAACTTTAGTAAACTAAAAATCTTCGGTTTAAAACCTCAGTTTCTAGTCTTTAATTTTCGAAGTCACGTTCACAATCATAAATTCGTATTTCGATTTCGATTTCGAACTTATCGAACAACCCAGTAGAGGAAAAGGAGTCAGTCTTAACCCTTCACTTCGCAAGTTTCATACACCCCAATCTAATAAATCCCCGGCTTTCTCGTTTATCCCTGATTATCAGAAAAACACGTTTCTAACATTCCATCGATAGTCGAATGCATATAGTATAATATAACTTGAACACAAATTGCAGTCTCGCTTCCTGTTCGCGAAAGAAATAAAACTTTTTCAAGTGCAAAGAGCCACGTTTCGAACATTCCATCGATAGTCGAATCTATATAATATAATAGAACTTGAACACAAATCGCAGTCTGTCTTCCAGTTCGCAAATAAAACCTTTTCGAGTGCAAAGATCCACGTTTCGAACATTCCATCGATAGTCGAATCTATATAGTACAATAGAATTGGAACACAAATTGCAGTCTGTCTTCCTGTTCGCGAAAGAAATAAAGCTTTTCCAAGTGCAAAGAGCCACGTATCGAACATTCCATCGATAGTCGAGTCTATATAATATAATAGAACTTGAACACAAATCGCAGTCTGTCTTCCAGTTCTCAAAGCAAATAAAATTTTTCGAAGTGCAAAGGGTTAAGCAGAGTTCTTCCCTCGTTTCTCGAACTCCTCTCTGAAAAGCGCGACTATCGAGTAACAGCTACCTTCTGGACACCAGTACTGTATCTTCCCCATGGTGTCTCCCCAGCCATTAACCGAATTGGGCGAAATCTCGCCCTGGAAAATCTCCACGACTTCAGCCATGGCCATGACTTCGACTCGTCCAGCACTGATAATCCAGCCTCCAGAAGGCGTCCTCCTTCCAGAATCGATCTCGCGTTAGGACCGACACCTTACTTCCTCCACACAACACACACGACGACCAGGCTTCTTTATTCCACCTCCTGGCAGCGGAGCACTGTCCACAGTCAGCACCAACTTGTTGCGCTCTGTCACATCGTAGCTCTCGATGCGAGTAGAAGGAAAGTTCCGCGACCGACGAGATTCGTGTAACTCGTTTCGTCGATTTCTGAGAGAAAAGTCGGAAGGGGGATACTCCTGATGAATTCCTGATTTGGTGGAACGGACTGTTGGATGATGGCTGCTCTGGTCTGCTCGGAGGACGCGCAAATGGAAATTTGGGGAGAGAAGTGGTTCGATCGAGTTTCACTGAGGTGACGATTAAGAGGAAGCTCCTGGTGGCGACAATCCTGGAATTTGACGATCCTGGCCAGCGACATCCGGTGGTCGTGTATTTCAGCTGTTCGACGAAATCGATATTTTCATGGCGTCGATGAAATCACGCTCATTACGTGATTCATGATGTCGAGAGAGAGTCCTTATCGGCCAGTGAAGCGAGATGCTCCGCGGTAAATCCGATGTTCATTGAGCAACTTAACTGTTATTCGGGGAAGGAGTGGTGTTTCCACGTGGTTGAGGAAAGGATTCTGTCGGTATTGTTGTAACCACGTGGCTGGGGAAACCGTGTCTTCGTTTGGTCGACGAAAGCCTCCACTCCACGTGGTCGAGGAAGTCGTGGTCTCTTTGTCCACTCGACGAAACTTCGTCTACTCAACGTGGTCGACGAAATCGTGATTCTTTAATTCATCTAAAGAAATCCTGACTTTGAATCGTGGAACTTTATAGAACCGTTTTTTTCCACGTGGTCGATGAAATCGTGATCGCTTTGTTCACCTAAGAAAATTCTAATTTATAATCATGGAGCTTTACAGAATCGTGCTTTTCACATTGTAGACGAAATCGTGATCACTTTGTCCGCCTAACAAATTTTTAATTTATAATCATGGAGCTTTACAGAAGCTTTCTTTTCACGTGGTTGATGAAATCGTGATTATTTAGATCATCTAAAAAATCCTGACTTTGAATCATGGAACTTCATAGAAATGTTTTTTTTCACGTGGTCGATGAAATCGTGATCACTTTATTCAACTAAGAAAATTATAATTTATAATCATGGAGCTTCACAGAAGCTTTCTTTTCACGTGGTTGATGAAATCGTGATAATTTCGTTCATCTAATAAAATCCTGACTTTGAATCATAGAACTTCACGTAGTGGACAAAATTGTGATCACTTCGTCCATCTAATAAAATCCTGGCTTTGAATCATGGAACTTCACAGAACCGTTCTTTTCACGTGGTCGATATACTTGCAATCACTTCGTCCACCTAACAAAATACTTGGTTTGAGTCATGGAGCTTCACAGAACCATTTTCTTTCCACGTGGCCGGCGAAATCGCGATGACTTCATCCACCTAACAAAATCCTGGCTTTGAATCATGGAAGCCCCTTCGCAAAACCGTGCTTTTCACGCGCTCGTGTCCCGTTAATCTACTTTACAATATCACAGTCACTTTGAGTCATCGAGGAAACTCCTCCGCCTCGCAAAACTTCCACGTGGGCGACGAAAAACGCGATCACTCCGCCCAGCCAGCAGGATCCTCGCTTCGAATCATCGAGGAAACGCTTCGCGAAACCGTTCTTCTCAGACGTAATCGACGAAATCCCGGCTCGACTAATCTACATTTCGATATCACGATCACTTCGAGTCATCGAGGAAACTCCTTCGCGCGACAAAATCACCCATTCCGTGGCTCGCTTTGGATTTTCGAGGAAACTCGAATCGAATGCGCGCGTCCTTTCCACGTGGTCGAGGAAACTGTAGCAAATTCAAATTATCCAGGAAACTCCTGCTGAAACCGCCCTTTCCACGTGGTCCCGGTTTGGTTCTGTCGAGGAAACTCCTCGTTGTCTCCGCGTGGTTGGCGAGATCGATGGTGAAGATCCCTCGACGAGGCAGGGAGCACTGGCTGGTGCGACTGCGGATCGCGAGGAGGAGGCAGGAAGGAGAGGAGAATCGTAAGAGTCACCGCGCGATGACACATCGCCTTTCGATGGTCAGTTACGTCGGCAGGCTGCGACTCGTCACACGCCGCGACGTCTATAGTCGTCGCGCGCGATACGCGTCGAGGGTCGATATACGCGCGCTTATTACGTTTTTGGCGCGCTCGTCTCTCCTCGAGTGTGTGCTGAGTCGGGGCTTGCTCGCTGGGCGTCTATAGTCGTTGAGGGGCGAAAGGTTTGGATTTGGTATGTGGAAGAGCTTTACACACGATGCTGATCGATTGGTGTATGGGTTTTGTATTAAGTTTTTGGCATGTTAAGTGTTTCTATGTAGTATCCGTGTTACATGATTGGCTGATATATGGAAAGCACCTTGCACACGATGCTGATTGATTGGTGAATGGGTTTTGTATTAAGTTTTTGGCATGTTAAGTGTTTCTATGTAGTATCCGTGTTACATGATTGGCTGATATATGGAAAGCACCTTGCACACGATGCTGGTTGATTGGTGAATGGGTTTTGTATTAAGTTTTTGGCATGTTAAGTGTTTCTATGTAGTATCCGTGTTACACGATTGGATGATATATGGAAAGCACCTTGCACACGATGCTGATTGATTGGTGAATGGGTTTTGTATTAAGTTTTTGGCACGTTAAGTGTTTCTATGTAGTATCCGTGTTACATGATTGGCTGATATATGGAAAGCACCTTGCACACGATGCTGATTGATTGGTGAATGGGTTTTGTATTAAATTTTTGGCGCGTTTGAGTGTTTCTATGAAGTATCCGTGTTACATGGATGTCTAATATATGAAAAGCACTTTATACACGATGCTGATTAATTGGTATATAGGTTTCACACTGTTTTTGGCGTGTTTAATTCTTCCTATAAATACCCGTATTACACGAATGTCTGATATGCGGAAAGCACTTTATACACGATGCAGATTAATTGGTATACAGGTTTTGCACTAAATGTTATCTGGCACGTTAACGTTTGATATATCAAAAGCACTTTACACACGATGCTGATCAATTAGTATACGGATTTTCCACTAATTGTTTTTATCACGTTTAGCCCTTTCTATATAAGTATCCATGTTACATTAAAGTTTAATATGTCAAAGGCACGTTATAGACGATACCAATTAACTAGTCTACAGCTTTCACACCAAATGTTATTGTCGCGCGCCTATTCCTCTTTGCATAAGTATTTACGTTGTGTCGTGGTTCATTGCCAGGTCGTATATAATCGCGCTCAGAACGTTTACATACGATACACCAATCGCTTTTCACAGACGATGCTGATCGATCAGTCAACAAGCTTCACGTCAAATATTATTCCCACGTCCATACCTCTTTGCACCTATATCGACCCATATATCGTGCCCATTTCACACTCACGTAAGAGAGCAATTTCCTCCAAGAGTAAAAATTCAAAGTTCTTCAAAAGAAAAGTAGCACATCGCTGTACTAATATCTCGCTGCTTTAACTACGATGACCGTGCGATATCATGATCGCAGATGCATATAGCATCGATCACAAGGGCGGCCAAAGTCTGCATAGCCGTGGATCGACGACAGACAGGCAAGGATTTAACGACAGGATGATTTCCTTGACACGCTTTTCTCCACGTCTTAGCATAGCCATTCCGGTTTATAATACATCACGATCTCATCGAGCCTCTCTTATATCCCACGAAATACTCATCCCCCAATCGCACGATATCCTCATCACCACAAGACACTCGAATCCATTCGACAGAGACAAATAGTATAGCTACAAACAGCCAGGCATACTTCACTAAACGACCAACGTGATAGGATCCAGCACTCGATCAAAGCTCGAAAGCATCCAAAAGCCTCTCTGGCAAAAACAAGGTCGCATCGCAAGAATACGATCAGCAGCACACTTCCTGGCATCGAGCAGGATCAACAAACGGTTCCCCCAAGAGGGACGAGGGCGGTGCAAAGGGCGACAAGTGCAAATCGGTCACTGGGAGGAGGAGGAAACGAGAGGCGCGAGCGATCTTCGTCGCAGCCAGTGGCGCGATGACAAGACACCGCGCGCGGTGCCTTTGGTCGATCACGCTCCGTCGCGATATCTGCCGAGGAAAAGCGTGGAGAGAGGCACCGGGAGAAACGACGACGCGTCGTCGAACGGCGAAATCGTACACGAATGACGTGCCCCGGTCATTCATGGAGCCCGCCGTCATGTCGTTGGAATGCGCGCATCATGGTTGGCAGAGAGCTCCCGGCCAATCAGCGCGGCCCTAGCGCCGGCTTCTGCGTCCGCCGGCCACGCGCGCCACGTGACTCGGCCCGCCGGACCACGTGACCGAGCGACGCCCCCACCAGCCGGCCCGCCACGACACGGCCGCGTGACGTCACGGCCAGCTGACTGCGCCAGCCAGAGTACGGTTCCCTCGCTTCTTCCTCGTCCTGCTGCCGACTCTGAGAGACTCTTACGCGCTTCTTCTCTCCTACGCGAGGATCTTAACCCTCTCTCTCTCTCTCTGTGGCTGACTTCGAAGCCAGGCGCTGGTGCATCGAGGTTTTACCAAATAGTTCCGCCTCTGTCGCGAGATTAATTGTATGGTGTGACAGAGGTGACGAATGGCGATGATATCTGGATAACGGCTGGCAGCACCATCGACTTGGTATATCGAGGTATATGGCTTTTAGGTTGTACGATCTGGGGAGACGATTTGGAGGGGTAATCCTCCGCGGTCGTATGTCGAGTGGCACTCGACAGTGTATTTTTGTTTGGTAATTATTGGTGAGCTTTATACACACGGGCATTGAATAAATTTAGTAAGTCTTATCTGTTTTGGATTATTAGGAACATATGTTTCTAGGATTCCATCGATGGTTGGATGTGTACTTTGGTATAGAACTCGACTGGATTCATGCACGCATTCATATATACGATTACTCGGACAATTTAATTTTCGTACATAGACTCTGACTAGCAAGATACATATATATACTTTATATTCTGCGCTTATAAGCATAAATTTAGATAAACAACGTTTAGCATAATCTACTAATCTGTCTAATTGTGCAACGTTTCCCCCCAAGTCTAAACGTTTTCCATGTCGTAATATTTAAGGTTTTAGTCCTGCAATTCTCATTGATCCATTATATGTCAAAGCCAATTGCAAATCTAAAAAATACACCAATAAATTCATATTCCACAATAAGCTAATAAGAGATAATTATAATACATAATTTATAATAAATA
Organism: Ampulex compressa; assembly: GCA_038496175.1. NCBI lineage: Eukaryota > Metazoa > Arthropoda > Insecta > Hymenoptera > Ampulicidae > Ampulex > Ampulex compressa. The sequence goes on from JBCFXI010001877.1 coordinate 8,074, forward strand.
TTTATAAAATTTATTTATAAAATGTGTAATAAAATAAGTTTCTAATTTTTATAGCGGTCAGTACAACATTTAAATATGACGATTAAAACTAAAAGTTCCACTGCTTGGGTAGAAATAAACAAATATAAATATAAATAAACGAGTATAAATATGAACAACCGCCCCAAAAAAGGGACAATGCTAAATAATGAATTAAGATTGAGCTTTAAATATTGAAATCTGTATTAAAATTTTGAGTCCCTAATTTCAGGGAGACCTTGTACAGCGTGTAAACTGGAGTAATGTGGACAGAGATCTCAGCGGTTGGGCAGGTTGCCGTGAATGACAAGAGGAAATGGAATTACACGTGTAATTTTAGAGGATTATGAAGGATCCAGGGGAGCAGAGAGACTCCGCAGAAATTCTATAAGAAGCGTCCATACTGGAAAATAATGTCGTATACGTTGCGCACTGTACAAATAATGGCTGACCAATATCGACTTACTTCACTTACAACAGCCCCATTATCAGCGGTTCTCTTGTAAAAATAATGAAACTCACTTTGCTTATCGTACGCCTTCTATCAAAAGCCGGTCGATAAGAGCAGCGACGACACGACGAAGGCGCGACCTCTTATGCGTTAATAAAATTATGTAATTTTACCGGTTTTCTGCCAGCAGATTTCTAAGGACAGTCGACGATATGGCGGTGCATATGGAGATAATAAGACGAGTGGAGTTTTACAGGCTTTCTAAATTAAATATGAGTATATTTGCGAATCGGATGCTTTTACGTGAATGTGTTTAAAAAACAGGAAATAATGTTAATTGCTCGGTAAAAAATGAAAAATTATTTTACAATGCGTACAGCTAAAACTGTGCATAGACAAGACGGTAATTCAATAATATTAATAATTGAGGGAGAACCGTTTGTAGACTAGGTTAAATGCATTATATACATGTACTATATATGTACATGTGCATATAACCTAGTCTATAAACGGTCTTCCTTGAATTATTGTTATTATTGAATTACTGATTTATCTGCACACAGTTTTCATACGTGCCTTCATCTCCATATGGAATTGTATAATTGTATAAATTATGATACAATTTTTTATTTTTTGCTACGTAACTAACATTCTTTGATGTTTTTTTTTTTCAAATATAATATATATGTTAAAGTATTTTATTTGCAAAAGAATTAATTAAACCGTGTCTTTTAATGGAATTAATGTCCAGTGTATTTCGATAATATGATCCATCGAATATCCATGGAATACCTTATGTATTACATATTCAATATTTATCCATCTATAACTTCTAGATAAATCAATAATTCCAAATAATAATTGAATAATTCATCTAACTTTTCCATCGAACCATCGAATATCCATGGAACACCCTGTATATTATTTATTCAATATATATCCTTCCAGAAATAAGCTTCCAGGCAAGTCAATAATTCCAAGTAATTCAAAAATTCATCCTTCATTTCATTATATTTTTTGCACCACTTCATTTTACATTTTCGTCCAGGAATTTATTTGCTATGTAAAAAAAAGAGTTGCGTTATCTGAAATATGTATTGTTTTGTCCAGAAAATTTTCCAAAAATTGGCATAAATTTACAGATAGTTCAATAACACCAAATAGTAGTTCAAACCTCGATCGTGTCATCCTTCGTTTCTAAATCTTTCCTTTCTATCGCAAATCTCGAGAGAGAAAATAAAAGCTGTGCTATGGAGGTCGTTGAACAACACGGTTACCAAAATTAAAATTCTAACTCTATCAAAAGGCTTTATTAAAAAATGTTCTGTTCTTCGCATATGTCTTTCCAACAAAAAAGAATTCTTCGTCTTTATCTACTCTTCATTTATATTTTTTTATTTCCATACCTGGTTTTATTATTGTATCTCTTCTCTTATTTTAATACCTGAATTTTAATAGTGTGTTAAGCAATAAATTACTCACCAGAATCGAAGTCAGCCCCTCCAGCATCCATGCCACTTGGATTTCCATACTCTGGAAGAACAAGAAGATCGAGGATTAATATAAAATTAAAAAATTAATATAAATATAATACAAAATGAAAGAACAAAATATTCTAGATCCACAGTTAAATATTCTAACTGTAAAATGTAAGATTATTAACACGTTTCGTGTCACGTTTATTTATTGACACGTTAAGATTCATCTCCAGGCCACGTGTACCATAAAAGACACACACCACATATTTATTAAACGTGTCGAAAACGTATATTTTATGACAAATTTAATTCTGTAAAATTCAACTCCATTAAAACAATGAGGAATTATAAAAAATTCAGTATAGAACAAAGTACATCAATTTGTTTAATCGTTGTATATACGATAATTAATAATTTCGTGTAATATTCGAAACTTGCTTTCCAATGGAATCAATTGCAAAACAGAAAGTGTTATTTACGTATATTTACGTACTTCCTCTTTTGTTAAGTATTTTATTTCCCTTATTTGTTATTAAACAAATTCGAATACAGGAGGTTCTTTTTGGCAATCGAAAAGTTTCGTACCGACTGACTTTTATAATCGAACCGATTGCAGCGCCACGTGTAGCGTAAATGGCACACGATGCGATAACTACTCTAAACAAGCTAATTACTTATGGATCGATGAAGTAACGAAATATCGTGCGATAATAATATCCGTCTCTAGTCAGAACATCGAATGGCCTGAAAGACGAATTGGGCAAAAATGGCTTTGCACGAAACGCGTTAAAATTAAAATTGACACCAATAATGCTAAAACATCGTCCAAATTTCTTGGAAATCGTCGAATTGAAGCAACACCGTGATTTTTCTCGAGCAAAAAGGAAATCGTTAGGAAGCATAATTTCATGCTAGTGGATAAAAGGAGACGCGAGAGAGCGATGCAGATTTTCCAAATCTCGAAAATGCGGTCGGTGTAAATATAACTTGGGCGTAGCAAGGCCGTCGGTTATGATTTTCGAAGGCCCTAGGCGCGTTTGCAAAATAATCGAGTGAGGCGCCATCTTGGAAGACAATTATCGCGGAACAATATATCGATAAAGCGATCTGCTCGATAATCGATTAAATTTCGCAGATCGACGAGCGATAAAACCAGCGACAAATTGATTAGAGATCTGAACTTTGATCTCATAACATGGCAGTTGGTAATATTCAGAATATAGCTTTTTCTAATTAAATTCACCCTTTTGCAAATCGAGTACTCTTACACATATATTATATATTTAAAAAGCGTCCAATAATATTAATTACGTGGTAAGAAATTAAAAATTTCATTATAATTCATGCAATTGCATAATTACATGTGGAGATGAAGGTAGGTATGAAAATCGTGTGCAGATAATTCAGTAATTCAATAATAATAATGATTCAAAGAGAACCGTTTATAAACTAGGTTATATGTATATATGTATATAGATATAGAACAGCGGGTAACTTAACATAAATATTTGTACAATAATTATAACAATTTATAGACGTAACGGTTCCAACAGGGTTGTTAATTACATCTAGCAAATTGTGCCGATTTAAAGGACCTGCCAACATATTTCTCGCGCTAAACTTGATTTTGGAAAAGACTTCTTCGAGAGGGTTCAGCATTGGAGAATATGGCGGTAGAAAAACCAGAGCGTGCCTTGTTCGACCAATCAGATCGCGCGCTTCCTGCGTCTTCCGGATACTCGCGTGGTCCAAAATCAACCAAACTTCGTCCAGATAATCGTCCTCCAATCTCCGAAGTAATCTTCGAAGAAAGTCGCAGAGTTTTTTTTTCATTTCTTACCATGCAATTAACATTATTCGATGCTCTTCAAAGATATTATATACGTAAAAGTACTTGATTTACAAAATAGCGAATGTCATTCGCAAAAAGGGTATATTTAATTTGAAGAAGCTGTACGAATATAGAAATAGAAATGCATCTGTATATTAATCCAATATTCGATATTCAATGCTCCAGCTTTATATTCCAGGTACAAAGGGTGAAATATTATCTTCAATATTTTCATATTTGCATAGATCCATGCAGGCTGATGAATTCTCCAATTTATCAATTACGTTTTAATAATATCCGACCGATGCGAGTCCGTGTATTCGTATTACACGCCTGGAAATCAAATCATTGATGCAATGTTCAGATTTAGCGCGATTCCCACGAATGCTCATTTTTTATTACTATGTGCATATAACTTCGCGTGTATAAAAGTTTGTGTAAAAATTTCGCATAATTACGATATCCTCAATACTCTTAATATATGCACACTTGAACAGTGTTTGCTCATAGCAGACTTGGTGCTTTTTTTAGGTATTATTATTATTATTATTATTGTTTAGTATATTCATAATCTACTATATTTAATAATAATTATATATATAATAATATAAATAATTATAACCTACTATATATATAATAAATAAATTATCATAAATTCATAATAAATTTTAGTATAATAAATAGTCTATTCACAATAAAAATAAGATGCACTAACTTCCTTGGAAATTAAATAAGGCTCTTCCTTTCCTCTTTAAAATATTTATTATCACAGATCTCTGCTCGAACATTTGGCATCAGCCGCCATTTATTCTTTACCTTAACCCATTATATACCATCATCCCTTTTTTTGAGACGCTTGTTTTTTATTTATTCCTACCCAAGCAGCGGAACTTTTAGGTTTGATCGTTGTATTTAAATGTTGTACTGAACGCTATAAAAGTTAAAAACTCGATAAAAATATATTTTCCTCGATTTTACTGTAGGAAATGAATTGATTAGAGCATTATTCCAGGTTTGCATCAGGCTTTGGCATGTAATGGTCTTGAATAAAATTTGGAGGCCACTATTCCAATGAACGACGCGGCCCTGGACTATCGAGGATCGAAAAGATCGTTTGAAATGCGCACGAGAGGCCAGGGATTTTCGACCAATGGCGGCGCGGCAAATTCGCGGTCCTTAGGCGATTCGTCGCTCGATGATTCGAGGAGAGCGATTCAAGGCCGCGAGGTTTCGAAATTCGCGGCCCCACGGAAGGCGCTCGTGATTCGGCTGAAGTCAAAGCAGAGATTGGATTCACAAACGGGGTCGATGAAGTTTTAACCCTTAACACTTTAACCTCCACGTCGCCCCATATACTAGATCGTTTAATAAATTCGCGTCTATTCGTTAAGAGAACCAAAATTTCGATGTCTTTTTAATATTCCACGTTTCATAAGAAACTCGACCAAAATTGCAATATTTTTTTGCGATATTTTAAATAAAGTTTTGGGTTTCTAACAGATGTGCGGACTTTGAGTGCCGCATTCGCTAACAAAGCAACGAAAACACATCTGAATACGACTTTGTCGGCAACATTTGGAGCGTTTTTAAACTTTTAAAGCCCTTTTAGTTTAAAGTCCTTGATTTAAAATTTTAATTAACAGTCTCAAACTTTTATAGTAATTTTTACAACTATAAATTCGTTTTTTTTACTTTCGTTTACGCGTACTTATTGAACAATCTAGTACTTGCTTTATTAATTACAATCTGCACTTTTATTAATTCCACTAATTTTATTCTTTAATGGTTGCAAATATGTCGCTTTTGTCAACTTTTAGTTTAAAGTCTTTAACTTCATTTTCACACAATTATAAATTCGTTTTTCCATTTCCGTTCCGCGTACTTATTGAAGAGTCTAGTATATGGCTGAAACGAGTATTACCCTTTTACACTCGTAGTACCTCTCCTAGGCACCGCCAAAGTTTGGCGCTGTACTCGAAATGTGCCTCAGGCATACCAACCTTAGGCCGCAGTGAGGATCGAGCCGTTTGAAAATATAGTTAGTCTTTTGTTGCGCGTGACACCACTCTTATTCCAATAAAGCCAGATGGAGAATTTAAACATTATTAAGAAGTGTGATAATTAGCTGCTCGACCAATATAATTCACGCAAGTTGTCTTAATAGTGTCACGAGCAATAAGGTTGACTGTTTGATAGATAAATTAATAAAGGACTGTTCACTACATTCTGGATATATTTAAGAACACAGTATAGAAAAAAAGAAATAAGAAAGTCAATATATTAATATATTCGTCTGTACAACAACAAAATTCATAGACCGTCATAAAGATGAGACAATTTTTCTAAGAAATGATTGACTAATCACGGTTCGATAATAACAGTGTTAACATCAGAACTACTGATTCATTCAATAGATATTTACACGCAACCACATATATCACCAAAAAAAAGGTAAAAAATCATGAATTTTTAGAACAAATTGTTAAAAAAGTATATTATAATTGTAATGTATTAATCGTTATACAGATGAAGGTTTTTAAAGACATTTTATGGCTTTGGAAATTCTGAAATTAACACTACAATTACTTGCTACATCCTGAATGTATTATATGTCTATATATTAAAAAAAAAAGAGAAATACGAAAGTCAATAGATTAATATATTCGTCTACGTGCCACAACAAAATTCGCGGACAGTCATAAAGATGAGACAATTTTTCTAAGAAATGATTGACTAATCATTTTGATTGGTTCGGTAGTTATAGTGTTAAGAGTGGAACTGCCAACCACTTTCTGGACATATTTAGATGTACGTACCACGTACATCTTTAAACCTATGTTCTTTCAACAGTTTCATAATTCACAAATACGTAAATAATCGCCTTGATCCATCGACATTTTCCCCCTTTTTTATGACTAATTTTGTAAACAAATTTCCTTATCTTTATCTTTTATGATTTATTATAAATTTGTTTGCCATTTGTAGATGACCATATCGATCTGCTAACATTTTTTCTTAAGCCTCCATTTTTTTTTTTAGGTTAGTTTGAATGATTTTCCGTAATCTTATTGCTGTTTGAGCTATTCTTAATTTATTCTTAATTCTCCCTTGCTTTTGTTTTAAATTACTTTTAATGATGGTACATATATTTATTGCTGTTTGCAGGTGATTATATGTATCTATTAACATTTATTCTTAATCCTCCTTTTTTCAAAAATTAGTTTCAATGTTAAGAACCATCAGGGCTACGATATATCGTGCACATGACCTAGAAAATTATCCAGAGATGACGGGCAGGAAGATTTCTATTTTAGTTTGTGTCAATCAATGTCGTCGTGAAGTTAGAAATTTCTAATTGACGGACGAGAAAATTCCGTTGGCAACGAAATTTGCATGCAGAATGGCTCAGTGAATAATGTATAATAATACGTAATATAATAATCGAAAATAATCGATAAAAAGAATAAGAAAATAGAACTCTAAATAAGAACAATAATATCAGTTGAATTATTTATACTACAGTTAGTTAATTATACTAGTTAAGAAAGAAACACTAAAAAGAATATTAAAATACCCTATTTGTATAATAAAATACTTTAATATAATACTATAATAATACGTATAAAAATAATAGAACCTTTTCTAATCAGACTGCAAGTCAGTTCCAAAAATTAAACAATAACAATAAATAAATAAGTAATAAATCGGACATTAAAATTTAATCACCTGCGAATTTTTATGTGTGATATATTGTATACATTGCACGTCCAGTAAGTTGTAGTTTGTCATAAATAATAGCTCCAAGACTGCATAACTTTAGCAATAAACATCGAATAATAGAATTTAAATACAACAGTTTTAACTAATAATAAAAACAAGTAATAAATAAAAAAAATATATAAATTAAAGGAAAAATTAACAACTTATTACCTCATATTTCGAATATGTCTTTGTTCTAAGTATCATTATTCATTCAGATGTAAGTTGATTATAGAGAATAATAATTTAACGAACGCCAGATTTTGCCAGCTGACATATTATAATTAATATTAATACAAAATTCAGTGTATTTTGATTTATTTTGATCCAACGCGTAAACTAAAACGTAAATCGCAGCGCGAGGAAATGAAATGCGTGCAGAAAAGGAATAAATTGCAGGGCCGCATGAATATTCCTGATATACGACATGGCGAAAAAATGACGGATGGTTTTTAACCAACTTCGCGATTTTCCATGCGAATATATCGTATGCGGTAATTAAATGTCGTGTAATTTCTGCTCCATCCACGCCCTTTATTTCATCGATGTCGTCACTATTTCGCTTTCCTTGCGTGTAATACGAATCGACATACGATTTGAAAGCGTCGCCTTTAGAATCGACGTATGACAAATGAAGACTCTCCTTGGAAACTCAATTAACCCCCATTTCCATCATAAGGAAATATGAAGAGGTCTTTATCACGATCTTATTTTTTATTATATTCAAGTACAAAAATGGCTACGAGTAAAAGAACTTCGTATTTCGGTATTATGAGAAATAATTAATTGCAAATACGTGGTTCACGTCCATATATATTACTGATAATGGCGGAAACTTCGATTGGTTATTTCGTGCGGTATGATAGTATTTAGGTAACTCGGGTACGATGTACTTTAGGCAACTCATTTTTCTCTTCCCACTCGGATTCACTGTCACTCTCGTTTTGATCGTTATCAGCATCGTCGCTATCGGATCTTATTTCGATAATTCGTCTTCGTTTCAGTGGCCTGATCTCTTCTTCGCTGTAATCAGAATGACTACTTTCATCTCCAACGACACCTTCCATTTCTATTTTTTTTTAGCCAACGAATAACGACAGTGACCAACAATGTTGAGCGTGTATATACGCCTCAAGTGATAGTGACCAGGAAATTCAGCGTATATATATATAACGCTAATGATGCAAATGGGTTAAGTCATACATTGGAACCTCACGTGTATCGAGCAGGTCAAATCGAATCACACGATCGACGTATTAAAATCGATTAGGTTTGCTAAGTTTGTTAAAACTAATAACGTTCAATTTATCGATTTAAGGTCTCCCGACATTTTGTCATCGGATATTCGCATTTTAAAATGCCCGCGAATTGTGCCTTTGAGTAATTATCGTGATATGAAAATGAGGAACTGACCTTTTCTTCAATTATAGCGCGTGCTTTATGGTTATTGGTATGGATAATGTAGATTTTTAAATAAATATCTGAGAATATAAAGAACCTTCTTTGAGCAATAAGCCGAGAACGAATGTTAATAATGCTCTAAAGAATAAATGTAACGTTCAAAACGTTTCCCGCGTTTGACCACTAACCTACAAATTGCGTATTACCACGTGAGTCGCATTTAATGCACAAACAAAATGTTAATTTAATATTAATTTACTTAAGCAGGGAACTCCTAGCCTCCTTGTATAAATTCATAATATTAATTTAATTCTAGTTTACAAACTACAACTTCTAATCAAAATGGCGTCATAAATCACGTGGCCAAAAAAATACAAGCACTCTAATCAAACTTAATTTTGCTGGAAAGACATGCAATTTTCAAACTCGGGGAAGAAGTTGCGTTATTCCTCGTGATTTGACAAAGCATATTTTTAAGATAATTAAAAAGTAGCCATTGCTCGCGGTATTTAAATATTTAGCCACTTTTCCTTCTTAAAGCAGCGATCTTGCTCGGCCCTTTTCTGGCGCTGAAATACGAACATAATGGCGATTTCCTGCTGGTCGTTTTTAGCAAGGAAAACGTTGGTCTCTAAATCGTCTGGTATTTATATTTATCAAATAATCTTGGCGATGGATACCCGGTAGAGATGCTTTAATTGGGTCATTCCGCGAGCAGAAGAAATACCTCGTACATTATAGGAAAAGAACAAAAGCTAACCTATCTTTTTGCACCAATAATAAATCATAGACGATCTATTCCATTAATATAAATTCTATAATATAATAAAAGATGATATATAAATAATATACGTTTCATAATTGTATTATTTTTGCCGTACGTTTGTAATTATTTATATCGATAAAATATAATATATCAAATAAATAATATAAATGCTGCGTATTCAGTACTTGATTTATAATATAGTTTGGTAATTCATAAATCGGCTTTTTAATACTTTTTTTTTATTTTACACGAGGAAACCTTTTCATGCTTGTACTGTATGTATTACAAAAATCAATTGAACAATTAAGACGTCGTTCCTCGGTTAACGGATCATTCAAGGGCCACGGAATGTTCCATGATTTTAATTGAGATCGTGATCGTGCCGCGAGTATGAAATTCCTTCGCCTCTTCGATCACACCTGATATTAAAACCTGATACTTTGGTCGAGGAACACGAGCAAAAAAACTTTGAAAAACAGAGACATCCGCTGTCGCATTAAATAAACTGTTGATTTGGCGCATTGATTAAAAGGACGAAAAACAAGAAGTAAGGAAAATTAATAGTTTTACATACACTGTATAATACATAATCTTGCTTTAAAAAATTAGTCGATCAAATACTAATAAGCGTTTCTATTATATTATAAATTTATTGGACAGAGGAGAAGAATCTAGAAAATATGTCGTTTAGTGGTGTTAAGGGCAATTATTAAATTTTGTTTTCAAACTGGAAATGGTTGAGTGTCTACCAAGTACTTTAAATGCAAATTCGAAGTAATTCTGAAAATAGAGTAAGTAACTTTGCCTTATGAATAGTTCAATACCAACTCTTTTTTAGCATAAACTAATAAAAATGGCGCCTAACGAGCCATCTTAAAAAGAATTGAAAAGAATTATCTGAAAATTGTATCACTTAATGGTGTTAAGTGTAATAATTAAATTTTGTTTATAAAAATGGAGTAATAATTAAAATTAAATTAAAAAAGTGTAATAATTAAATTTTGTTTATAAAAATGGCATCTAACCATCTTGAACTTTCGAAATACGCGGCTAGATTCATATATGCAAACCTAAATGAATTTAAAAATCAAGCTCCTCCTCTTCCTTCATTTCCATTCATCAAGCTAAGATAATATTTACCACATAATTCTAACTCACTTTCATCAGATCTTCTGGCATAAGAAATGTTACCCAAAAAAAGGAAAAACAAGAAGACTAATCTTTAATTTCAATAAACCTTAATTATTTTCGTGCCACGCATTAGTGGCCAAAATGATTAACTTTCAGAACAAGGTCGTTCTGTCGATAAGACAAATTCTAATTTCAACAAACCAGAGGGAGTATGTAGAATTATTAAGTGCGAGAATTAAGATCACTGAAAGTTCTAAAGAAAATTCTTCAGAGCTCAAACTGTTAACTATGAGAATCAGGATGCTTCATAAAGCCACTAAACATTCTTCTAATGAAAATTCCTCTTCTAAAGAAAATTCTTCAGCACTCAAACTATCAAGTATGAAAATTAAGATGCTTGATAAACCCACTAAACATTCTTCTAATGAAAATTCCTCTTCTAAAGAAAATTCTTCAGCACCCAAACTGTTAAGTGTGATAATTAGGATGCTTGATAAGGCCATCAAAAATTCTAAAGAAAATTCTTCAGCACTAGAATATGGATAATCAGGCAGCTCGACAAGACCACTAAAAATTCTAAAGAAAATTCTTCAGCACTCGAAGGGTTAAGTGTGCGAATTAGGATGCTCGATAAAACCACTAAAAATTCTAAAGAAAATTCTTCAGCACTCGAAGGGTTAAGTGTAATAATTAGGAAACCCACTGAAATTCACGATTGTCCCAAAAAAAACAGGAGTAATGATAATACGAATCGCAAATGAAAAAAGTCTTTTGCCTTGATTATTCACCTTAACTCGCAGCAGCCATTTAGCCTAGAATCTCTTGTACGAAGGAAATTGTAAATCAGCGGGTCTTAAGTACACGTATCACGTGCAAAAATTCGGAGATAGCGGACGAGATTGGAACGAAGTCTTCCGAGTGGAAGCCCGAGCTATTATCCGCTATTTCTCCGTGGCCCTGACCGTCTTTCTTTTTTTCCAACGGACACGATGTACCTCGAGCAATAACGGACAAACTTAATCGCACGCGTCTTCCATCTCTCGGTTAATTCACGTGGCTTTTTGAGCACAGCCCTGGGCTCCATTTGGCACTTGCCAGGATCCTGTGATAAGTTTGATATGAACACATGATTTTTATTTTAGTGGAAAATTGGTTTTGATTTTAGTGGAAAGTTGGTTTTTATTTTAGTGGAAAGTTGGTTTTAATTTTAATGGAAAATTGGTTTAATTCGGTATATATTTTCTGCTGTACACGTAATTTGAGGAATTTGAAATTTGAGTCTAAGTGTCGTGCTGTTGGAAAAGTGGATTTGAGAAATTCTCCTCGATTCCTCGGTATGTCGAGAAATATAATTTTTTTTTGAAAACGATGGTTTGAGGCATTTGCTAAGAACATCGATTTTTGTTTTAGAAGAAAATCGGTTTTCATTCTTTACATATTTTCTACTGGTGATTGTATACTTATTTTGGAGTATTTGGAATTTTTGCATATCTTTGAGGAAGTAGATTTAGAAATTATCGTTGATTGTTCAGAATGGAGTATGTCGAGAAATATGATTCTTTTTTTTTCAGAATAAAAAGTTTGATAAGCGTGGTAAAAATACCGAACTTTTTTAGATTCTTTTGTATGGAAAAAAGTTGGTTTTAATTCTCCACACATTCTCCACTGACAGTTGATTCTCTCCATTTAACTTCGAGAATTTGACATTTTCGTCATACCTTCAAAAAAGCATATTTGAGAATTCTCCTCAAATATTTCTACGCATTCTTCCGCCCCTGAGAACATCTATTATTCTAACCTAATGAAAATATAATAAATTTATTGCACAAAACGTGCGATCTTCGATAAAAATTATTTGGAGAAACATCTTTAATTTTCTTTCTAAAAAAAAACCCACATTTCACTCGATTCTTCGCCATATTTATCAAGGCGCTATACCGCATTCTTACAAATTCGATTGCGCGACTGCTGGATTTCCTCGAAGCCTGAGAAATACGCGACATCCTCGTCCGACGAGAATTTCTAAATTTACTTCTCCGTCGCGATGGAAAAAATCGCAAACTCGCCGCGCCAAGCGTTTGGCTCGCGATGTAGACTATCTTGAGAGATAAAACCGACCTTTTCGCCCCTTAAAAAAAGCGCGCCTGCCTATCATAGTTATCGAACGACTCGCGTAGTGTTCTCACTACGCGAGTCGTTCGGTAACTATGATAGAAAAGCGGCGTGCTGCTAACGCATCGAGCGCATAGGTGCAAGCAACGATCGTGAATCACACGCCTCCTCGTGCTTCCGTTACTGACCCTGACCGATTCCTGCCTTTTTCCAGATACATTGTACTCGAGCCATAATTAACAATCTCTCGCGCGAGAGATCGTTGATTATTCCTCGAGCACAATGTATCTGCTCGCTCGTACATCGTTCGAATTGCTCCGCTTCGAAATCGATCATCGATGCCGTTATTTAATCTGGGATCTGCAGTTCGAAGTGCATTTCGAACAAACAGAGCTACGCTGCAGATATCCTATCGCGCTTCGCTAATTACGACTATAGTCGTCCTCGACCAAATTCGCGTGCATCTTAATAATGATTTTTTCGCATCAATAATACGGATCAGAAAATTATACATTTTGACTATAAGTAATAAAATAATCGGAAAATTATTATCGTGTTTTAGGTGGATTATTTTTAGGTACATAAATATTATGTATAAATTTTCATGTATGACTTAATTCACCACTTTACATTCCTTGTTTGCAATTTCATGTAATTCTTATATTTAATAACAGACCTTAATTATGTTCGAGCAACGCATTAGTGGCCAAAATGATTAACTTTCTCACACACACAAGGTCGTTCTGTCGACGGAGAAATTCTAATTCCAACAAATCAGATAGAGAATGTAGAATTATTAAGTGCGCGAATTAGAATGCCTGATAAGACCACTGAAATTCATGACTTCGTAGATTATATTTTATTCGCGTACATCGTATTTTACGTTTGATTAAGAAATTATATGAGATAAGCGTATTAATACAAATACGCTGCATCTTAAAAGGAATTATTTGTGTATTAAAATAGTAATGATGTAGCGTTAAATGTAAAATCATATGGATATTATTGTTAATTTTATTTGTTTCGATTTTAGGTTATGTTCTATTTTTATCTATAATTTTAATTTCTTTAACATCAGTAGTTGTGTCCTAAATATTCCAGTGCGTAAATCTTTTGTTAACCGACTGTTTTGTCGGATTCTCTACAATCTAAATTTCTTCTAGACTCTTGAAGTACGATTTTACTCTAATTTCCATATGCAATCATGCATTATACAATTGAATAAAAATACTGACATAGGCACCCAATTCTTTCTTTGCACAATTTTACGATAAAAAACTTTCCTTTTTTACACAATATCATCCATTTCACTACATTTACATTATTTTGTCGAGGAACTTATCTGCCGTGTAAAAAGGTTATCTGAAATACGTACTGTTTTGTCTAGAAAGTTTTCCAAAAATTGGCATGAACTTCCAGGCAGGTCAATAACACCAAATAGTAGTTCAAACCTCGATCGTGTCATCCTTTGTTTCTAAATCTTTCCTTTCTATCGCAAATCTCGAGAGAGAAAATAAAAGCGGCGCTATGGAGGTCGTTGAACAACGCGGCTACCCAAATTAAAATTCTAACTCCATCAAAAGGCTTTATTAAAAAAATGTTCTGTTCTTCGTTCATATTTCTTTCCAACAAAAAAGAATTCTTCTTTTATCTATTCAATGCGTGTAATCCTCACATCGTTCCGTTCCTTAATTTTACAAACAACCGAGCATCTTATCTGACTCGATATTCATGACCAAATTATCGTCATTATTCCAAAAAGGATGCGATATACAGACGGAAGTAATCAGGGCCGTAGCCACGCGATAAGTTCCTAATTCGTAACACCGCTGCCTCACCCTCAAAATATAAAAACGATGATATAAAAATACATGTATACGATGATATAAATACGTATATAAATACCTGATAATTTATATGCAGCTACTTTACATCCATTATAGTATAATATTATAATTATACACATTCCTCACTGGTTTCGATTGAACAAAGTGCTAAACAAATTACACGAATCTCTCTAAGCAAAATTCTACTTACGCCCCTGGAACTAGTAAGACTATTCGTCGGCTCTAAAAATATCGTTTTAATATTTCTCGATGTTATAATTTCATTCATTATTATAATATCATAACTTGGATATTTTTGCCTCGAAACGAGTATTATTATCAATATTTTCTTGAGAGAAAAATCGTTTATTCTCGGCTTCAATATCTTTCGATATCATCATTTTTTTCATCACTCTATCGTAATTTCGACATTATTGCCTCGAAACAAGTATTATTATCAATAATATTTTCTCGAGAGAAAAATCGTTTATTCTCGGCTTCAATATCTTTCGATATCATCATTTTTTTCATCGCCATATCATAATTTCGATATTATTGCCTCGAAACAAGTGTTGTCGTCAGTAATATTTTCTCGAGGGGGAAATCATTTATTCTCGGTTTTTGGAGGCACAACGAGGCCATCCCCGTGGAGGTCCAAAAGCCCCTGGTCCCGATCGGCCCTTGGTCGCCTCGTTTCGAGGCCAAGAGCCGCCCGGCCTCGGGGTGGGGATCGCCTATGGCACGTGTGAAATTTACGCGAGCCAGACGGTTCCTCGGTCCCTCGATTCGCTCTCGCGCGCCTCTACCAGCTTTTCTACACGTCTCCACTTATGTATAGAACGCGCCAATGTGCGCGTGGACGAGCTAGATAGGCGAGTTACATCACGCGCACTCGGCCCGGGACGATTCCGGGCAGGACGAAACCGGAAGATCGTCCCTGGACACAGGGAACGACCGGCATTGTGGCGCACGGCAACGGCGGAGAGAATATTCGACTCACGAGGAGACCGTCTCTCTCTCTCTCTCTCTCTCTCTCTCTCTCTCTCACTCGCACTCTTGAACAGGGTGGAGGGAGGGATGGAGCGGTAAGGCTGGAAAGGAGGCGGCAAGAGGGAGAGAGGGAGACGGACGATGCACGGTGCACACGATGTGCGTGAGAGTGAGGGAGATGGCGAAGGATAGTGGAATGAAAAGGAAGATGGAGCACGTTGAAGAAGGAGAGAGAGGGAAGGCACACGGTGCACACGACGTGCGCGCGCGAGAGTGAGAGAGATAGAGCGAAGGATAGAAGAGCGAGGAGGAAGATGGAGTATGAGAAAGAGTGAGAGAGAAAGAGAGAGCAAAGGAAGAAGGAGGAAGACAGACGGTGCACACGGTGCGCGCGAGAGTAAGAGAGAGAGAAGGAGAGTGAGAGAGCGAAGGATGGAGCAGGGAGGAGAAAGACGGAGGTGCGAGGGAGAAAGAGAGAGAGAGAGCGAGGACGAAGACGGGTCGTAGAGAAGGGAGGCTCGGGGAGGCGAGGGTCCGTCTCTCGGCCGATACGCGACCCGCCATCTTGGATCCTGGGTGCCGTTGAAAAATAGCGATTCTTCTCCGCGGTTGACAGAACGCCACGAGGACGGCAAAGGGGCTTTCGGGCGTGCGCGGGTCCGCGGCCCTCGAGGACGGTGCGGGGCTCGAAGGCGCGGCGTTCTCGGGCCCCGCGGCCAGGGGAAAGGGCGATCGTAGGGGCCGAAAGGCACGGGGACACACGGCCACGGAAAGATGTCGGCCAGAGGCGCGCGCTCGGCCCCGTGCGGCTCCCAGGCCCGGCTATCGTGACGGTTCCTTACTTTGCGGCTGATCGTCCAGGCTTTCCCGGTCGGACATTGCTCCTCCTCGCGCGCTCTCTCTCTCTCGGTTCGGTTCCACGCGTCGTCGTCGTCCCTCGACGTCTCGGCAGCAGCAGCGGGCCCCGACAACCAAAAATCCCCGGCACTGTCCGTGGCGCGACCCCGACGATATCACCACCGAGCAGCCAGCTCACCGACCCAGCACGCCACTTGCGAATTTTTCACTTCTTCACACACCACGGCCCGACCGCCGACCGACCGTCCGTCCACGGCACCAGTCGTCACCACCACCACCACACGCTCGCTCTCTCTACACCGTTCCACGCTCGCTGGCCCGACTCGCGCTCGCTTCTTCGTCTTTCGCTCTTGCTCCACCTCCGGTGCCCGCCGCTGTGCGACAGAGAGCGACTCGAGCCACGGGGCGCGCACACACCAGCGGCCCTCTATACGTGCACCTTGCGCTCTTCCTCTGTGAGAGCACGGTTTCTCTCGTGCCCGCTACGTGGACCTCTCTCTCTCGCTCCCTCGCCCATGCGCACGCACACGCGGCCACGCTTCCCCCTCCCCTGCCAAGGCAGACTCACCGCTCTCTCGCTCCCTCGCGCTGCGCTCAGCCCTCTCTGTCTCTCTCGCTCCCTCGCCCATGCGCACGCACACGCGGCCACGCTTGCCCCTCCCCTGCCAAGGCGGACTTCGAGCTCTCTCGCTCCCTCGCGCTGCCTTCCCCTATGTCCCTCTCTCTCGCTCTCGCGCGCGCCCGAGCGCCGTTGCTAGCGGTTGGCTTGGCCCTCCTCGCTGCTCGTCTTGCGTCTCTCTCTATCCGCGGGCCTCCCGGAATACCCTGGTCATGCTCAGTCTCTCTCTCTCTCTCGCGCGCGCTCTCTCTCTCGCTCGCTCGCGAACGCCGTTGCTAGCGGTTGGTTTAGCCCTCCTCGGCGGACTCTTCCTCGAGGCGACTGGTGGCACTGCCATGCGGTCGATCCTATCGAATCGGCGAGGTATCGAATCGAGAGCGGAGCGCCGAAAGTCGCGAGAGGCGAGGAATCGCGAGGAGTCGCGCACATGTGTACTTACCTACCGGCGAGTCGAGATTCGAGGCGCTGATGACGCGCGTTTGGGATGATTCTCTTGGAATCGTGGACAAATTTAAGCCGGTGGAATCTTGGGTGGCGAACTTCCTTTCGTAATAACCCTTTCCAGTCCGATGATGCGGTTTTGGATGATAAGTATAATCTGCTTCTACTAATCGAGTAGCCTTAAATTGTATTTCTTCGAAACTTAGTTTTCTTACTGAAAGATATTAATTTGGGCTGGAAAGGGTTAAGTGGATATGTTCGTAAAGCGAAGTAGTTGTTTCTATTAAAATCCATTCCGCTTGCTTGATAAATTATATTATAACTGTAGCTATGATCTTGATGAGCAGTATTCAAACTAATATCAAAAATTATTAAAACTGATTTGATTAAACTGTTTCCCAATGTAGGACATATATTAATATCCATGATTTTGGAAAAATTGAAACTATGAATTGCCACTGTGCGTGGTCCTTCTATTGCTCAATCTACCAGTCAGATTTCAGCCGCATTTATGCATACTACATATATTTAGAACAAAAAAAAACAAAGAAATTTCAGGAAATTAATACAACAATCTACTAATAATCTGTTAAATAAATCAGGCAGAATTTCAGAAAATATTTCGACTCGGTTATACAATTTAAAAAGAGTTATAAGAGCGAGATTGTAGAATTCCTTCGTTAAAAAAAAATATATATATCGTGAAACACATTGAATTTTTCAGATATCTTTAATTATATATGTAAATTTAACAATGGTATCATTATTTATTTCGATGTTTTCCCAGCGTTGTGGATGTATTTATCTCTGAAACAACCTGGTCGCGTTTCAAACAGTTTGTTTGCAATTTGTCGACATCCTTCGAAACGTGCTTGCTGATATTTAGCCGATGTACGTGATTTAATTTGGGGAGAAACGGAGCAGGTATGCATCCTCGCTCGAACATCGCTGGTATAAAAAAAATTGCAGTTTTTCGTACTTCGTAGCTTTACTTCGTAATGTATACTAGGTGTCTTCCTTAAGTCTCTATCGTTTATACCGAATAACTAATGATCGTGCAACAGGATAAAATATTAGGACATTTGAGAAGTACCGAGTTCTCCTGGCTTACAGGTTTTTCAAATTGAATTCACTCCTTTGCCATTGAAATTCGCTCTTTCGCGATTAAAGTTCACTCTTTTGCAAATGAAATTCACCCTTTCGCAAAGCAAGTACTGCTACACATATATGTATTATATTTAAAAAACATGAAATAATGTTAATTACATAGCAAGAAATCAAAAATCGTATTATAATTCATACAATTACATAATTATATACAGAGATGGAGGTATGTATGAAAACTGAGTGCGGATAATTCAATAATTCAATAATAATAAGTGATTCAAGAAAAATCTTCCAGAAAAGTTCTGCTTGACCAATAAAAACGAACACTTATTAACATATTTATATAATCGTATAGATTATAATACAATCCTTAATTTCCCACTATGCAATCAACATTACTCGATGTTTTTCAAATATAACATATACGTAAAAATATTCAATTCGCAATAAAATGAATTTTATCCGCAAAACGCTGAACTTCGTTTGCAGAAAGGTGAATTTAATTCGAAAAATCTGCATCGGTATAATCAATCCCTTCCCTCCTTCCCAAAAAAAAACACGCCGCCCTGGTTCACACACACACACACACACACACACACGCACCCGCGCGCACAGATGGGAAGGCTACAATTAGATTGAAACATTTATTCATCTTTTTTAAGCAAAAACACAGCAAAATTCAAATACACTTATCCTTTACACTTTTATCTTAGTTCAACTAAAGTACAATTATACAGTAACATGACTCGTGTAAGATGCGTATCCATGAATGTATGCACGTAGGTCATCATACGCCCGATGATAATGGTTAGTCAATGTGCAAAAAGAGTCGATGAATTTTGTTTCGGTATGCATGCCCAGATTATTAAATCATCGTCGTCGAGCGCAACGTATCTCCTCTCTCTCTCTCTCTCTCTCTTTCTCTCAATCTCTCTCACTCTCTCATTCTCTCTCGCCTTCCTTCCTTTCCTCCTGCCGTGTTCAATTTCAAAGAATATTAACGGTCCTCGATTCCGGTCCGACCTGCTTCTCGCAGCCCGGCCTCTCTTCCATCGAGGAGGACATTATTTTGAAATGGTTACAAAAATGGCCGCCACAGAATAAGGCACACAATTGATGCAACGCGCATTTAATATAGCGATATATCTGTATATCGTATCTATCTTTAATTTACCGTGGTGACGATGGGCTCTCTAGAAGTGTTCAAAGGGGACTCGTCGTCCCGGAAAATCATTTGTGTGTACCATGCGTAGGGAGAGGTGGAGCTTTGCAGGAACGATTGTGCCTATATCGCCATTTGTGATACTGCCTTTATCATTAATATTATTATCGTTATTATCATCGTTATTATCGTACTCTCGACGTTACCGTGATGCCTGGATGATGATCGGGGTTCTTCTTCGTTTTCTTCTTTTTATTTACAAATTCCACTTGTGGTATATGTCTTGCACCCTATGATATGGGGTATGTATACAGGGGGGGCGCTCGTCCCCTCAGCCTGGAATATTTCGATAGCTGAATCCAGGAGAGGAGAGTGTTTCGAGGGAAAAGAGTTTGAGGGCACTCGTGAATGCGGTCTTGAACTTTTCATATTTTTAATCGCTTCTCAGTCTGATTATGGCGGAGCTAAATTTCAATCGTCGGAAGGAGCATTGCGCGTGAGAATATCGATAATTTTTGTCCACGTGACTCGATGATTAATTAGGGGTTTGTTAAAGTTTAGGAATACATGAAAATAGAAAATATAGAATATAAGGTGTGGGGATATTGGACAATGGGGTAACTGAACTGGGACTCGAAAAAGTTTAAGCCATGGAGGGATTGATGCAACAATTACATACGCTTTCGATTTGCGTTACTTTTTCAGAATCAATTCAATTGAACTTTTTATTTGAAACACTTTTCTCTCCTGGATTTACTTTTAGAGATACTCCAGGTGGCCAGGATGAGCGCATCACCCTGTACATGTATACATACATACATACATACATATGTATATATATATACAAGCGTATCGCGCAAATATACAGGGTAATACAAAACCATGTACTCAGTCTGATAGTCAATGCCTAGGGAAGAAAGCGACGTAGAGGAACAATTCTTGAACGGTTGTGTAGCGCAATGTCTTCTCAACAGATGACAAACGACAGACGAGTCGCACGAGTCATTTCATATGCTCAAAGCGACCGCCAATCGATCAGCGTCGATTTCGCTGAACTGCTGGGCGAACTACGGCTGTCAGTATATCCGGTGTCATGGCTGCCATCACAAAAACATTGCGCCACAAAGCCACGATGGCAGCCATGACACCGGACAAAGTGACAGCCATAGTTCGCTCAGCAGTTCAGTGGCATCGATGTTGTATAGTCGTTAATGGTGGGCATACTATAAATATATAAATTCATCGTCGTCCGTTGAGAAATGATTGCACCGCACGATCGTACAAGAATCCGAATTCCACGTCACTTTGTTCCCTAATTATTGACTGTCAAAGAGTGAGTACATGCTTTTGGCATACCCTGCATTCATCGTATACGCGCTCGTACGATCCTTTTTTCTCGAATCACGTCTATCGTCTGACTTACGTAATATGAAACCTGAGGTATTCGATCTACTTGACACAAATCAACTAAAGCGTGGACTATGTTGTAACAAGTGCACCCTCCTCGTGTGTAAGTACACGTAACGTGTATGCGTGAAGTGTTATCTTCTCTCTCTCTCTCTCTCTCTCTTGCTCTCGCTCTTTCTCTCTCTCTTTCGCTCGCTCGCTTGCACTCTATATCTCTATCTTTCTTTATATCTATTACGGATTCAAAGATCTATTACAACTCAATTTGCTCTCCCCTACGGAGAAAAAAAATGAAAAAAGAAAAGGGATCAATGTCGCTTCAACCCTCCGCAAGCTTTGTCTATATACATCTTACTTTAAACTGTAATAGCTATTGTAAAGTTATATATATATATAGCTCGTCGCACTTGCCGCCTTCTGTCTTCGACTAATTCGATAACTACCCAAACGTAATAATTCAGCGTGTATCGCCTGCCGATAACCCTTTGAGCGCTACGAAAGCATGTACTGGTTCTCATAGGACTATTCAATTTGGGCTATGAACGCATATATGTGTTCTCGCACAGCCATCCAATTTAGGCTATGAACGTACATATGGGTTCTCACACATTCAATTTGGACTATCAACGCAATGTTGATATAACGTTCATGTTCTTATTGCTCAATGAAATAAATGGTTCTTGGAAATAAAAGGTTTTTGCAGTCAGCGCTCGCATTATTTCAGTTACAATCAACATATTTTGCAATGAAATTTTAGTCAGCCCAGCATGTGCTTTGTTGTAAGAACTGGGCAGCACAGAGCACATGCTTAACGTCGTACAACTCAGCGCTCAAAGGGATAAAGTGCCCCCCTGCCCCCCAGCCATCGTCCGTATCGAACTGCAACATCCTGAAACTGCATCTCCACAACTTGTAAATCCCTCTAACTGTTTAAAAACTCTGAAACAACGAGTGCATTATAGCGGATTACAGCCCTTAATGTTTTTTAATAGTCGCCTATGAGCAGTCGGGATCTTTCTAAGCAGATACCACCTAACGCGATACGTGGAACAACCTTCTTCTCTTATTATTACTATTATTCTTTAAATCTTTTTTCTCTTATCAATCCTCCTGGTTTAAATCCGTACTTCCGATGAGATTCGTAAAAAATATGACGGTCCTCTTCGACGCGGTATTATTCACTTCGGAGCTTATAAAATATTGCAGCAACAGCAACAGAAACAAGGATGCGGCGTCGCGTGTTTCTTTTTCTTTGCGTCATTTCCTATATTCTCAACTGAACTGTCATCAACGCGACGGTTCGACCCTTGTACTTACATCGAATATTACATCATGAAGTCCTAGTTAAGTTCGATTCGGGTTGGGATGATGACCGAACGCCGCTAGTATGTATTTGGTGCCGTTTAAGAAGGAAAACCGGAGAAAGAAAAAGAAGAGGGGTAAAGTAGGAAGAATATGTGCATCGAGTTGAATTGACAGTAATGCCGAATTACTGTGCACGTTATTATTTTGCCCCAGGGCCCTTTGCGAGGGGATCTCCTCAGGGCTATTTACAAAAAACCGAATAACAACGTGTGTAGGCTCTTGCGATATTCGTTCCCATCGGGTGATCGCATTGAATCGCGGTGGATCGTTGCACTTTGCGCGATCACCGATGATGCTTTCAGCTCATGGACGTAGACATTCTTATGGACATTCTCATGAACGTGTTGTGTCGCGACGACGATACTGCTCCTGTAAGATCGCAGACGTGTTATCACGCGACGCTGTGTCTCTTCTGTGGTGACACAGACGTGTAAACACGTGACGCGATTCCACTTGTCTGATTCCACGGACGACATATCTCGCGTGGCTCGTTATTAGATTATGAGAACTGTTCCTTCCAAAAATGATACAGGAAAAGAAAAATAGTGATTTGAGGATATTTGGAAGTTATCATTCCTCCGCGTGATGCAATTCAAAGCAGGGAACCGTACATAATGCAACATTTATAAATTTAGAATATCATGTAATGCAATATCACAATGTCCTATCCTGTACCGTTTGTGGTATAAACACTTTTTCGAATTTAAGCTCTTAATCTAATAATGAGGCACGCCCGATGTATCGTCGATGGCATTGCACGAATGGAATTGCGTCGCACGGTTACACGTCTGTGGCTTTGCGCCAGAAATATAGCTTCGCGTGATGACACGTCCGTGAGCTTAGAGGAACAGTATCGTCGTCGCGACATGACACGTCAGTGAGAATAAAGTGGTTGAAAAAAAGAAAAGAGCCTTGAGGTACGCCTCCAGGATCCTCCGTTGAAAGGAGATGTTCGAAGCAGAGAGATGTTCGACGATCGACCCTTTGACCGCCACGGGCGTATATATATGCCGCCAGGTACACGCGAAAGACGTACGTATACGCCGTCACATGACCAACGATATATACGAAAACAGTGTCATATGCTGTCACATATCTGGCGCGGTGTATACAAAAAGCGTGCATATACGGTGTTACATATCTATCGGTATACGCGAAAGCCGTATTTATACGCTCTTGCATGACCATCAATATATACGAAAGCCGTATATATATATACGCTGTTATACGAGCATCATTATATACGAAAGCCGTATATATATACGCTGTTATACGAGCATCATTATATACGAAAGCCGTATATATACGCTGTCACATGACCGTCAATATATACGAAAGACGTATATATATACGCCCTGCAGGAACCGCTTACGCGAACATAACATCGTACGCATCCATGGTTCTGCCCCGTGTCGCGGCCAAGGGGGGCTATTGAATGTTGCAACACACGGCTCTGCAGGGAATCGGGCCCTCCTCCTCCTGTCCGTAAAGCGTGCGCTGCTTAAAGATCTTCGAATCGAGGGACAGGAAGCGCGTTTTCCCCGTGTAACAGCTCTCGTAGGCCTCGAAGGCCTCGTCGATCGGCACCTTCTCCCAGTCCTCGAATCCTCCACTAGGCACCACCACCGGTATCTCCTCGCTGCAAAAGCTCTCGACCGTAGCCGGACTATTTGGCACTGTTTTCGTCTTCGAAGAATCCACAGTCGGCCTCATATCCGCCATCTCATCCGCGCTGGTGCCGCTCTCGCGCGCCAACCTGTAGTACTTCTCGACGCGCTCGAGGTTCTCGCGCTCGGCCTCGAAGCCGTCCTCCTCCGCAGCCTCGCCCTCGCACTGGACGCCGCTGCTCTGCAGCATCCTCTTTGGAGTTATCACAGGTTCGATGGTCTCCACCTCCCAGCACTCCAGGACGTCGGGCTCTTCGATGCTCTCCAGCGAGCCCATCATCAGCTTCTCCTCGATGCTGTCACTGCCCTTCCTCGCCACTGGCGCCACCTCGTTGCCGTTTATCGCGTCCAGCTGACTGCTGCAGCCTGGTGCGCCGACCAGCTCCTCGACCACGCAAGGCACAGGCTCGTACTCCGACGTGAGTAGCAACTTGCCCTCCTCGGAGACCACGATCTCCCCCTTCTCGAAGGTCCTCACGCTGACCGCGCCCTCCTCGTTCTCCTCGTCCTCGATCCTCCGCATCTTCACGCCCAGGTTCTCGACAGGCGCCCTCGGCCCTCGCGACGACCTTCGCCTCCCCGTCGCCTTCTTCGAATCCATCCGAGAACTTAAAGCAACCCTCACACCCGCAGCGCTATCCCCCTCGGCCAATTCGCGAGCGCCTCTCAGCAGCTCCTCGTCCTTGCAGGAGTCCGTCGAGGAGAAGGGCTCGCTGATGGGGTTCCTCGAACGCCTGCTCGCTTTCCTCCCGAGTTTCCGCTTCGCACCCTTGACGCCCCGCTTCCTCTTGCCCAGGTCGCTCGCGAATTCGCCGCATATGGCCGCGCGCGACAACGAAGCGTTGTCGGCGCTCCTCTTAGCAGATAGTGCAGGTGTGGGGTTGCCTTGCAAGTTTTTTGCCGGCCCCTCCTCCTCCAGTTCCTCCTCCTCGGTCTCGCTCTCCTCCGAGCTCAGTCTGGATGTTACGAAGACGTCCGGCGAGTTCGCCCTTCTCAGCCACTCGGTCACGGCTTCTGTTATCGGGTAGTCGGATAAGCGGGTCTGGCTCTCGAAGCCGGAGTCCTCGTTGGAGCCCACCACGATGCTCTCGATTCTGGTCAGTTGCTCGAGCTTGCGAGAGTCCTCGGGCTTCTCGCAGACCACACTGGCGCCCAGCTTCGTGCAGAGCGCCTCCAGGGAGTTGGCGACGTCCGTCTTCGAGGGCTCGGGCTCGATGGGCTTCTCCAGCTGCTGCGCCTCCTCGAGGTCCGGCCCTGGCGTGGCTTCCCTCACGAACTTCGAGCTCTGCTTGCTGTACTTCCTTCTGCTCGCCACTGCTGGCTTGGGGTTCCAGGAGGTCTGCTCGAGGTCGTTGGACAGGCAGACGACTGGGGAGGGCGATCTACTGGGCTTCGCGTCATTGGGCGACGCTGATCTGGATTTCAAGAGCGTCTCCACGTCGCTCATCTTCAGCTCGCTCTCGCCATTCGTCAGGGGCTCCTCCTGGGCCTTCTCCAGCTGCACATCCCCCCCTTCCTCTCGCCTCTCGTCTTTACAGTTCGTTTCCATCGTCGCCAGCTCGCAGGCCTCTTCTTTCCTCGTCTCCTCCTTCGTTGTAAGCGACTCCTCGACGACGGGCTCCTGCCTCCTCCTTTCCTCCGCCTCCTCCTCCGGGCTTTCCGGGGCCGAGCTCGATGCAAGGACTGCGCACATCGGTTCCACGACTTCGTACCTCGATTCCACGACGCTCGACACTTCCTCGACGACGATGTTCCCGTCTTCGAGCGCGGGATCCTCGGGCGTCGCGCAGTTGCAGCTCTTCAGGGGCGAGGGATCTGTTGGCATTGGGGGGCTGGACTGATCGACCTCGATCGCGTTCACGAACGCTTGGGGCTCGGGGATCGTCGTGCGCAGCTGGAACTCGTTGCACTCGGGATTCAGCGGTGGATTGGCGCTCGTCGTCGTGCTGGAGGCCGTGCACACTGGGCAGGGCATCCGGGAGGAGGGTAAGCCGTCGTCGCACTCGGAGCTGCACTCCTCCTCCTCCTCGTCCTCCGCGTTATCCTGGTGAGAAAGGACGAATTAGTGCGGTTGTTCAAATGGAGTTTTATCTTTTGACTGCTGGAAGCGTTTATATACGCCCAGTGGGGACCATGTGTGTGGCCTGTGGGCGTATATATGCGCCCAGTATGGGCCATCTGTGTGGCCTGTGGGGGTATATATGCGCCCAACAAGAACCATCGATGTGGCCTGTGGGCGCATATGAACGCCTGGAAGAAGACACGAGTGTAGACTGTGGACGTGTATGTTAACCAGTTTGTTTGACACGTATTTACGTCTTATTGTAGTTTAATTAAATCTTTATTAATGGAAGAATGTTTCTGGGATTAAAGAAGAAAGAGCACCGATAAATGAATTCAATGATTTGAACGAGAAGAGAGAAGATAATGTGTTATTTTGATTGATTTTCCTAATGATAAGGATAAAGCGTTTTATCTCGCATTTTTTAAATATCAGCAGTTATTTCCCTTAAATAGTAATAAGTTTGTTGCATTACTGTAAAACAAAAGGAAGGATAAAATGAATTTATTCTAGCCTCGATCGTACGCAGACATTTTCGTTTTATATTCATTACGATTACTGCCATTACTAATATTACTTCACAAGAAGCTGCAAAATCTCGAAAATTATATTGAAAATATCAAAGCCATGGTTTGATGGGTCATAAAAAAATTCTGACTGTATTTAATCCATTATTTACTATTCTTTATTTATACCTATTTATATTTATCCATTTATCTTTTTGGGGCGCATTATTTTTTATTTATTTCTAAGCAGCAAAAATTTAGTTTTGATCCTCATACCTAAACGATATACCGACTAATACAAAAATTACAACAACTCAAAAACTAATAAAAAAAGAAGTGACAACTCAAACAAATAAAAAACTCAATAGAAATATTTTTCCTCCAATTAGCTTACTGTAGGAATCGCATTGATTAAGCGCATCTTTCAGGCTTGCATCTGGCCTTGGCGTGCAATTAATTAAACGTAAGCTCGACGTACCAAAACGGATATTTTCTGTTTTCTTTTCCTTCTTCTCTTCTTTCGCTTGGTATAGGCCGCTATCATAGCCGGCGAGTTGGGGGCCCTGTACATTCGCCCACTCTGTATGGTGACACCTTACAGAACAGAAATAACGTGCATTGTCAGAAGGCAGGGAAGGGGGACGGAAAAATGCGCCGGGATGCGACATTTGCAATCGTATTGACGGACAGTGAGATAATGCTTCTGGTCGAATTCAACGTGACTACACTCCTGACTCAAACTTAAAGCTCAAAATTGAAACTCAAGATTCCATCGTCGCTCAATTTTCAAACGGCTCGAATGCAATCTTGATCGACAGGTTTTGCATTCCAAGCTCATCCTTTTACACTGCAAATTTCCCCCCTTTGCAAAATCAAATTCAGATTTCTATCAATGGAATTCATCCTCTCGTATGACATGAAAATATCGGATATAAAGTGATTGTTTCGATGGAGAAATCTTATGTATATATAATAAATGTTGAGCATAGGACAATATAAAGTAACATAAAGTGACGTAGAATGGTAATTTGTCACAGAAAATATTTGTGCGTAATATTTGAACCTAGAAAAATATGAGATAACAAAACGACAGAACGGTTATTTATCATAAATATTGAGACACATACACAGGACAGGCACTGGAGTCTTCATCGAAACATATAAAACGATGAAAAAAAAAATGTATAACATATACACAGATATGTGAATGTAACCTGCTACTTTTTATACATTTATGGCATAATGACACAACTATGAACATTCTTTGCTGATTTAAATTGAACAGAGCAGTAAACAATATTATGTTTACGGATCTGAATATACAGGCATACAGTATACAGGTTTTCCAAATTAAATTCACTCTTCTGCAAATCAAGTACTTTTACATATATATACATTTTTAAAAAATCAAATAATGCTAATTACATAGTAAGAAGTGAGAAATTTTATTATAATTCATAGAATTACATAATTACATATGGATATTAAGGTATGTACGAAAACTGTGTATGGATAATTCAGTATCTCAATAATAATAATAATTCAAGGAGAACCGTTTATAGATCAGATTATATGTACATATGTATATAATATATGTATATAATAAATATATCCTAGTGTATAAACAGTTCCCTTTAATTATTATTATTTTTCGTTATTATTTATTTATTATTTTTCATTTCATACTATTTTTATTTTATTTATTATTTATTTATTATTTTCGTACATACGTACCTTCGACTCCATATGTAACTATGTAATTGTCCAAATAATAAACTTCTTTATTCCTTACTATGTAATTAACATCTGATCTTTCTTTAATATAATATATACGTAAAACTATTTATATACTATTTATA
>JBCFXI010001878.1:0-36884 GCA_038496175.1 Ampulex compressa
CTTATATTTTATGATGAATATACTTTTATACATACTTCATTCGTAATACAATTTACGGGGCAAGCAGAATAGGAGTACTGTGTCACGTATTTTCACTTTTTCACGGAGAATTATCACGACAAAAAATGCACGACACGAAGTACGGCTATAGTCGTCCATCGACGTTTGCAGGCTTCAAAAAAACCTATCGCGGATAATCGATGATTTTTCGCGCCGCTTCTTTTGCCAACGGCGACTCGAGGATCTCGCGCGTATTACGTAATGGAGAGCGCGGACGTGAAATCCTCTCTGGAAGTTGGCATCAATGAAATATATCCGGAGCTCGCGCTTCGTTAATGCACGATTCGTAATGTAAATTTGATCCTTCGGCACCGCTGGAAATGCCTTTGACGAAAGCGCGCTCCGCGTCGAGTGGAATTTCCTGCCGCGAGAAGGAAGTCGCTATCCCGCTGGCGTCGATACAACGAATTAGGATGAGCCAACGAGATCCTGGAGCTCCTGGAGAGCGCGCGAGCTTCATTTTTTTCCTCCTTCAGCCGCGAAGTCGCGCGTCGCGTGCATTCCGCTTGGCGGGATATATTCGACGAGTAAATTCGAAGCTCTGGTTCATAATTGGCGCCATTTCTGGCGTTACAGTGGCGGTGTCGCAATGCGCGGAGCGCATGATAAATTTAATTAACACCCGGCACCGTGTTACGGCGGTTATGAATTATTAAAAAAGTTGAAGTAACGATCAGGCGGGAAATCGGGTCAGAGCCGTTAATGCGGACGAATTCGAATATGTATTGTTCGGCATCATCGAATGGCGCCAAAGTTTCGAGGGCCTGGAGGGAGGGCCGAGGGTTGGCGAAATACATTTGTTTTTACTCGACGATTATTATTCGGCACGTGCCTGCCTTTTAAATCGAGCCGAATTATACGTCCATCGACGTTTCAAAATATAAATTGCCCTTTAATTTGAGCCCCCGGCTCGATTGATATTTACGTTACAATTCGTCCCTTCCTTTTTTCCCCCCCAAAACACCGGGGCAATAAATCTCTCCAGCGTGGGAACTTTGTTTTGCGACAAATTAACGGCGAACAAAAACTGGGTTGATACGGGGATCATGTTTTTTAATCGTCAACATAACGAAACCTTTCGTGAGGAAAATAACGAACTTTCGCATTAGCGCTCCGTTATGGCACATCCCACACGCTCCTACGACATATTTATACTCTATTTACAAGACGACTTCGCGCGGAAAGGAGCCCCGCAGAATTCGCACTCCGCCACGACCCTCGCTCGTTCCTCGATCCTCCCCTTTTAACAAAATCCACACACGCACGCACACGAAATCAAACGAACACAAACAAACACATATAAACATATACACACATAACAACACTCTTCTTCAAAATTCGACTCGCG
The DNA here is from genome assembly GCA_038496175.1 of Ampulex compressa. NCBI lineage: Eukaryota > Metazoa > Arthropoda > Insecta > Hymenoptera > Ampulicidae > Ampulex > Ampulex compressa. The sequence continues at coordinate 1,409 of JBCFXI010001878.1, forward strand.
CCATTCGCGAGTAAGGCAAAAAAACAGAAAAAAAAAACCCTCGTGCTTCCACATTCACCCCATACCATCCGCCCTCGGCCCCTAGAGAGAACACACTCAGACAGCGGGTAGGCGCGGCGCTAACCTAAATAAATTATAACCATATTAATATCGCGGCAATTACTTCAGCAGCGCGTCGAGACTCGTCGAAAGGGGTTAAAATCACGGCGCGTTAATTGCCCAGAGCCGCGGAGGAGGAGGAGGAGAGGAGAGGGGAGGGGAGGCGCGAAGAGCGACGAGAGGGAAGGAGGGAGGGGGTTGGCTCTGCTTATTTACCCTCGCAACGTTGCGTTTTTTTAACGACCAGGGGTGCCGCCAAGCAGCGACACCGGCGCCGATCGCGTTTTAATCCAAAGAGGAAATCGGGCCGGGCCGCGGAGCGTGTAACTAGTTTGCAGTGTGCATTTGTTAAATCCAATCAGCTCAGGGTGCCGCCAAGTGAACCGAAGCTCGTTTTCGATCGGGCCGCCGCCTCGGAATCGCGGAAGCCGCGGAAATATCGGATCGGCCCCCCGATAAAGGCGAGGGTCCATTCAGGAGGAGAGAGGCCGATGCCGGAGGGTAGATAAGGACGGAATTGCGTTATTGCCGGGGGAGGAGGCTCACGATTCGATGCGTTTTATCGCCCTCCCCGCACCCACCCCCCAATTTGTCACGACGGCCTTTCCGGACGCCCTGGAAGGAAATGGCGCGCGCGGGCCTTGAGGTTATTATGCGCCATTTAAATCACCGCTGATCCGGGGTTATATCCTTGAGTACCTTTGCTTTGGTAGTGCGCCCTTTGGAGGAGTGTATTCGGTGATTTTTCATCGCGGTGCTTGGTGTTAGGGTTTGGTCGACGATGAGGACTGCGCGCTGATCGGAGTATTATACATTGGTGGTAAGTGGCGAGTAATCCCGCTCTCGTGATTTATTGCCTAATGTATAATACGCGGCGTCGAATTTTTAAGGTTGTTGGGAGTGTGTTTGCTCGAGATAATCAAAGAGAGTACAATCTGTGGTGATAATGCGGTATCAGAGGCGGATGCTGGGGCGTGTGGACAAAGCGGGGAGGAAGTTCGAGTGTCCTAGGCCCTCGAACGCGTGAAAGCGTGGGTGTCCGTGTATATAAAAATGCACGAGCACTGCGAGCAGTCCAGCAGTGCGGTTTGGCAAAAGGTGTTGAGTTTCGCGAGTGAGGTATTCGTTGGAGAATTTTACGAGGAGCTGAGAAGTACGACGACAAGTTCTATACTAAACCTCGACTCTCACCCGTTATCGATATTTAGCTTCAACGGTCCGTGTCTATACTTTATCCTTCTTAATAAACCATATTTATTACCAACAACGTTTTACTATATATTTACGTATTCTTTGTTACAAGACAGTCTCGCGCTTTAATTAAACTCGCGAGTGTAGCTTCGTATATTTAAATCCCTGAACCTTACGATTAACGAGTTATCTTCCCTGGGACGCCTCGTACATCGCGTCGAGCGTCGATGATATATGGACGTAACCTTTTTAATATCGAAGAAGGTGAAGAATGCGAGGCGCTTCGAGATTTTACGATTCCCCTTTAATCCGCTCGCGAAGGGGGCTGGGGGGACGGGCGAAACTTTGGCGAAAGCTCTTCGGACACCAGACGGCCACTTCTGGCCGAAGTTACAGAATGTCCTCTCCAAAAGGACCATAGAGCGGACAGCCTTTCCGGCGTTCGAGGCAGCGCAAAAGTTTTAAAAACGCGTCATCGAACGTGGGTTAGGTGGATACGATTTGTGGCACGTGGGCCAGCCCCCCCCCCCCCCACCCCCTTTATCACTCCCTTTATACCGCGGACAAAGTTGTCCGGCCTCGGCGGCAAACATCGGGTTCAACTTTAATACTCGAGCAAATAAACAGCGCGTAAGGAGGAATCGAGCTCCGCAAATAGCGCCTATATCATCGTCATTGGAACGTAAATACGTCCGGCTGGTATCGCGAGGATACGCGGGAGGAATTGTCCCGAGGCAAACATTAATTCCCAAGATCGATCGCGATCGCGGCCTGACTTTTTGTACGCCTCGCGTATTCCAATTTTCGCGAGATTTATTTAGCGCCCCCGCCGGCGCAGGCTCGCCGATATTAAATACGCGCATCGGCGAAAATTCCGGCCCTCCTCGCGCTTAATACCTATTTTTCCACATTCGATCCGCGCAAGTGCCTCCAATCCCACAATTACAATCGTCGAACACCAGCGAACAAGCGCCCCCCCCCCCCACCTCTCCGCCCTGACATTATTCGCGCTCGTAAAAAACAGAAAACGAGGAAAAAGGCGAAAAAAAAGAGGAGGAGGGAGAGCGCGATGTGCCAATCGGTAATTCTCGTTCGCCGAAACAAATCCGTATAATGAGTCGATTCTAAATACCCGACAATTTGGCGCTGCCATCGATCTCGATTGATCCATCGTTCCTCCCTCTCCCACTCTCTTCTCTTCCGAGCCGCGAAACGTCCAGCGCGCAAAATGTATTACGGGCTGTACCGCGATATTTCCTCGTAATACGACTTTGTAACGCCACATCCCGGATCCCTGGCCGCGATTTGAAAAACGATCCGATCGACATCGCCGACGAGATGATGTATCTCGAGGTCGTTGCACGCGAACATCGCGGCCCGTTAATAAAACTCCAATCGCGCCCGGCCCCCGCTTGCGGCCGAACAAATCACGGAAAAAGCGTTTGTTGTCCGGCACTCAATGCGCCCAGCGGATAACTAAATAATCATTTCGATCTTCGTTATCGTACGAAAGCACGTTTGCAGCGAAGATTTTTCGTTGCCGCTGTATATTCAACGGGGGGACCAAAATGTTGGAAATAGGAGGAAAATACATACACTCGCTTTTTTTCATCGCATACTAATCGTGTATTTAGTTTTGATGTAAGCGTGGGTTAATAAGTATGCGAGTCTGATAAGATGAATTGAGGGATATTTAATGTGATAAACAATCGAGAACCCTCTAAAGTACAAAATATATGGATTTATTCCACGAACACCACTAACGTTACAACGATAGATAATAATAAAAGTACACTACACGATTTCCTTCGATCAAAAGGGTGATCAGAAAAAAAAAAAATAAAAAAAAGCAAATTACAAGACACGCAAGTTAGATTATCCTCGCGAAGCCAATTTCAAGTATCCACAATCATTTCTCCAATATCGTATATCTAACATTACGTATCAGACGTCGTTCGATCGCTCCGTGCATGCGACGTAGACTCTTAATCATTTCCCCGATGTATCGTAAACCGATTAATAATTATCGAGAATCGAAGCGGATCGCGGGGCGTGCGCTTCGTCGGGCAAAGCCTAGGATTTGACGATTCCTACTTCGTGGAACGTTAGAAGGGAATTAGCCGGTGACAGGAAAGCCGATGGCGTTCGACGTGGATTAAAAGTTTGATCGACGGTTAGGGACCATCCGCGGCCTGTGCGATGGATGTGTCTTGCCGCTTCGTCGTTATAAAACGCGGTCAGCCCGTCGAATCCTTTTTTATCCTCCAACTTGTCCGATGCCGGAGGACCGTGAATTCATATGGATTTAGCCCGTGTCGCATCCTTGGATCGCTGTCGGCTCAAATTCGTGGGCAGCCTTCCAGGAATTCATCCCGGCGATAGGATCGCGGGAGGGAGCCCCGCGCATTATTCTTCTTCGACCCTTCCGCCGATCTAATGCGCTCAAACTGACCGTGAGAAAATAACGAAACGATAAGTCAGGGGGAAAAACTCTTGGAGAACGCGATTTGCGTAATGGCTCGCCGCCTGGACCTTTTAACCCGCCTACCCTTCGGGTAGATTGAAGAGGAGGGCTGATCTATCGGTTCGAAGGACAGTCGGAGCGAGTGTTTGTCCGGTGTAAGTGATAAGGATGCTTCCTGTTAATCGATGAGCGATCTCGATGTTTTCTCCAACGCAATTGTGTTGAATATAGTGGAACTGTCGATGAACCGATCGATTTAGAATTTTTATATACATTTGGTTAGAAGAGTGTGACGAGAATCGTGCATCAGGAATTGTACACGTTTTCATGGAATTATTCTCGAGGAACGGTTTTATTTACGGATATTTGGAGCATCGCTTAAAATATACGATGGTTATGCACATGCAAGAATCTATTACTTATGTCGCTTAAAATATAGAATGCACAGCCAGGAATCTATTATTTGCGAAGACAGTAATGGACAAGCTGTCGTGGAGAAAGGAAGCGTCGAAAAATACAGAAAGCGAGTAATGTTCGAACATTCCAGCTTACAAATCGTCAGAGGCACAAATCGCTGTGTCGTATACATCCTAATGCAGGGGCGGTGAGCGTGCGACTTTAACAATTTGCGATTGTCGTTTAATTAACACCCACGCGGGCCATGTTCGTCTGCTTAAGTTGGCGCTCGGTGAGAACACGTTCTTTGTAATCCGATTTTCTCCCCCTCCCGTTGTCGGTACATGCCTCGAAGTACGTCCCCAATGTTTTGCCCGCAATCGAGGGAGGATAAAGCGCGTTGCGTCGGTTTCCCACGCGTATTGCAATTTACATATCGTACCGACACATTTTCATATGAAATATACGGTTTCACATACGTATAAATATACGGTTATACAAATGGGATTTGATTTGTTCCAAAAGGCTTTGGAAAATAAGGGTGGCGGTCGTGTTCAAGTATTTTTCACCAGCGGCTTGCGTTAGTAATAGACTGTACTTTATTACTATGAGTCAGTAATAGGTTATTAATAAATTTAGTAATAAAATTTTTCACCAGTGGCTTGCGTAATAAAGTACACTTTACTACTATTAGTTAGTAAGAAATTTAGTAATAAAGTGTACTTTATTACTATTGTGGCGATGTAGATAATTTAATCTTAGCTCTTTACTCTGATTCTGACTCTCACTCTGTACTTTGCTCTGTAACTCTCTGACTCTGACTGCCTACTCTATAGTCTATAACTCTGACTCTATACTCTATAGTCTGCATTTTGTATTTTCCATTCCTCAAAACCACGCGTCACTCGAAACTAAACCACTCACTCCTACCCAATCGCCCTTTCTTCACCGCCTTACATCCCAAACAACTATTCTTTCAGCCCCACGTCCTTATAATCCTCACAATATTCATTCCTTCTCACGCTGAGTCCTTTTCACAATCCCAGAATGCGCGATTAACGTCATCCACCACGTCAGAACTTCTGCGCCGCTTAGTAACGGTTTATAGATGCTCAGTACTCGCAAAAGATGCGACGTCTGGCAAAGGCCAGGGGGGCTAAGTGTCTAACGAACGATCTGCCTTACAGGGATGATACACAGCCAGCAACATTAGTTACCTTCGAGTGTAACAACGGCCCAAACCTGTATAAGGTACACACATTCGGGGATGCACTTTAACGAGGATGTAAAAGCGACGTGCCAGGACGTACAAGGGTACGTTAACCGCGTATAACTAGTCTCCCAGGGGAGTCAAAACTAAAGGTAGCACGGGTCTAATTAACAATTCAAAGTTTCGGTACTTCCACCAAAACTCGCCGCTGTATTTTGGCGTAACGAGCCGCTCTATGTGAATTAACATGAGATGAGTGCTACCGCTATACGAATTTTGTCCCGCGCCAAATTCTGACCATTTCCTTGACGGGCCGTCTATGCTCGTAAATGCGGCCTCGATTACGCCCTGTCATATTTTTAATGCGCGCATACGTCGTGCACTCGTTAGCAGCTGTCCTAATTACCGGTGCACGTTTGCACCATGAACCCTTATTCGTTAAATAAATCATTTATCGATTTATGATCATTTATCGATTTATTTAATTACGGCGCGGATCGTTACAGTGAGAAAGTGTTCTTAGAAAATCCTCAGGTCTTCCTGTCGAGTATTTTTCTACGCCATAGAGGTATAAAGGAATTTAAGATTGATTATAGAATTTATCGAAGGAATTTATTAAGAAAACGTACGAGGAAACGATATGTGCTATCGATTTGGGATTTGCCAATATTGATTATAAATGAAATATGAATAAATATCTGAGGCTTGGACGATGTTCAGAGATGCTGGGTATATCGTGTTAAAATAGCAGGAGAGAAAAAGAATATTTGAAAGCAAGCGTCCTGCGGGAGTTTCTTCCGGCCAAGGATCGTTCTTTTCAGGCGACGCACTTTTTAGCCGCCCGGATTAACCGAGAAAAAAGCTGGCAATGCTATCGATATTAACAATTCAAAGCTCCGCCCGTCCCGCAGCGGCATCCGCGTGTCTGCCTTGTGCAGACGTCCGCCGTGTATATGCGAATTAACGCGCGTGTATTGAATAATTCAGCACACGGCGGCTCCGACTTTTTAATCACGACGAGTCGGCTGAAATGCCGCTGGAGAACAAGTGCCCTTTATACCGGGCGTCCAATGCAAATTCTAAGCGATACAAATACCGTCCGGACCACCAAGTATATATCCTTCTCCGTCGTTATGCTCGACGATCAACCCCTCTTCTGTCTCTTTCTCTCTCTTTCCCTCCTCCTCTCCCTGGCATTCGCTCGCTCGCTCGCTCCTTCGCCCATTTGCTCACTCACTTATTCGCTCGTCGACCCATTTTCTCACTCGCTCGCTCATCGAACTCATTTACTCGCTCGCTTGCTCGGTCACGCACTTACTCCTTCGCTTTCTCGCTCGCTCGCTCGCTCATTTGCTCGTTCATTCGCTCACTCGCTCAATTGTTCAACCACCGATTCACTCGTTCGCTCGCCGATTTACTCGTTCATTCGCTCGCTCATCTAGTCGGTTGTTCAACCACTGATTCACTCGTTCGCTCGCTCATTCGCTTGTTCAGCTACACGATTACTCATCCACTTTCTCGTTTACTTACTCGCTTATTTACACGTTTACTCGCTCACTCACTTACTCGGTTGTTCAACCACCGATTTACTCGTTCGCTCGCTCATTCGCTTGTTCAGCTACGCGATTACTCATTCATCTTCTCGTTTACTCACTCGCCTATTTACTAGTTTACTCGCTCACTTAGTTGTTCACCCACTGATTTACTCGTGGATGTCTCACTCCTTCGCTGATTTACTCGTATCCTCCTTCGTCCGCTCTCTCACTTATTCACTCGCCGATTCACTCGCTCTCTCGCTCCTTTCCTCGTTTACTCGCTCGCACTCTCTCCTCTTCCACATCCACCATTTCGATCCGCCATCCCCGATAAAATGGCCGAGAGCTATTTCGAAGAATCCTTTCCGGGAAGAGCCCGTGAAAATTTAACGCCACCCGATTCCGCCCCCGCGAAACTTTGTTCTTCCCAATACGGGATTGTTTCCACGAGGCCCGGAGAGGACCGAAATCTTTTCGATATTGGCTTTGGAATTGAGTCAGATTGAGGGACTGCGGGCCGGTTAGGCGCTTAATGGAATATTACGTGGCCGTAAAGGAGCTCGGAAAGCTCAGAGGCTTCGATGCGGAGGAGAGCCGGTACTTTCTGGCTAAATTACGATGACGCGGAGAAAAGGGCGCAGGGAGAGCTTTTCGAACTCGTGGACCTTGACTGGCGCGACGAGGAGCCAAAAATGATCCAAAAACCTCCTCTGCTGTGATTGGCACCGCGAGCAAAAGCGCACCTCGCGCGCGTGCCTGGTGGATTTTCGAAATTCGTTTCTCGAAAAGCCGCCCAGGAAAGTGGAGGAATTACCCCGCGTTCCGGATTCGCTTTATCGCGGTGCGTCTGCATTGTACGTGCTCGCGGCGAATTCTCCACCCGGCGGATTCTTTCATTTCGCACACGTCCTGGACCCCGCGGTTAAAAGGCCGCCTTCAATGTGAGATCGCGGACTAAATGATCTTGTTAATTAACCCATTAGCGCCCAGTCTCCTCTTTTAATGGGGCTTCATAGAGTGTCATTTACGGAGGCAAGGATTAATGAGGTCGAGGGGTTGAAGTTTTAATAAAACGTAGAGGGAAAAAAGGAAATAAGTCGGGAAGTAAAGGGATAACGTCGAAAAATGAATGAAACACGGCCGATTGAAAGCGGAAATGGGGATCTGGGGCAATGAAAAATGAAGAAATTGCGGAACCGGGCGCCCCCCCCCCTCCACCACCAAGCCTCGTGCGGGGCGCATATTTTGATGTAATTTCCTGGCAACTGCAGGCGGGCAGTTCGTTGCAAGCGTGCGCATTAAGCCCGATTTATAGGAATTTGGCTATCCGTTCAAAACACGCAAATGCACTGTCGATTGATTCTCATATTTATAACGCGATTCTCGAAAAGCGTTCGCGGCGCGGGCTGCGCGGAAAGGTTCACAAAGCGCGCCGAGAGAGCTTTACGATAATTGCGAATTTAGCTCTACAACTGCGTGTACACGTGTACACATTACATCCATGATTACGAATACCGGTTTCTCACGGGCGGAGTATTACCGTCCGATCGAAACCTAATTTTGATACCATACATCAGCGGGACCTAATTAACGGGCGTGGCCTTTCGATGATTAACGCGTCATCCTCTCTCGCGGTCCACGGGCGATCTTGACACTCTTGGCACGCGGGCAACGTACTTGTACGTTCTTCGCGATCCGTCACTGGAGTCACTGGTCGCGTAAATATACGTGTTTAGTTGATTTACGCTGGAGGGCGAGTATGGTATAAATACCATGGACGTTGCATGTACGGTGTTCGCGTTGCTAGGCAACGCTTCGTATTCTTTCTTCCCAGAAGTCTCCTTGAGAAAAACGAGCTGGTTCTCGATTCATCGCGATTTTATCGAACGATTAAAATCCCGGGAGATTTAGAAAAAAAAAAACACCCGCTGCGCGCGTAAGTCAGCCGCGAAGTATAGTAAATAGGCAACTCTTAAATCAACGTTTCCCTCCGCAAGCTTCGCCGGGCGCTCATTGCTGAGCGCATAATCAAGGCGCTTTAAATCACCGCGTGACGAGCCATCGATTTCGACGAGGCCGAATTTCCGGTTCACGGCTCCCCCAGAATTTTCCAGTCGATTTGTATCCTCGAATATCGACAGAGAATTATACCTTCCTACGGACCAAGGACAATGTACCCGGCGCGCCCGAGCAATTATCACGAGCGGACCGAGGTTGCATCCCCGTTTTGCTCGTCCCGCTTTCTCCTCGGCCGCGACTCGACCGCCAAAGATCCGCGAAGGGATCGATCCTGCGGCCCTCCTTCGACGAATTTCCATGTAATTTCCCGCTAATCGTCGATGGACGCCGCGCCACGACCGCGACGGGCGCGGCATTAAGCACGATTTACTGGAAATGGGGCAACCGGTTTAGGATAACGAAACGTACGGCTGATTGGTTATAACGAGTGATTGATGTCATTACCGGATCGCGTATGTCCTGTAGCGCAAATTATCTATGCACATTGTACACACCGCGCGGACATTAGCGGATTGCTGTTTGCCGCTCGGCGTATCGATACCTGATAGCGGCCTGCAACTGGCCGCAACGAAGCTGCGCCCCCGGCTTATCGGCTAATTAGCATATCAACGAACGTCGTACAATCAATTCGGGATTTTTGCCCGGCTCCTGGGAGAACTCTGGGCGCGTTTGTCTCGCTTGGTACCCAGGGGGAGATGTTGGAAGTGGCAGCTCGCGAAACGTCGGCGGGCTTCGCTGGCGCCGGACAGGAATCAGGGATGGAGATCGGTGCCTGGATTTTGCCAGCCGCACTCCTCGTTTCTCCCGTATGATCGATTTTGGAATATCGATCGTCGAGGTAATTTCGTTGTTGGCTCGCCTGTACGATTGGACGGAAGCGTCCGCTCGGTAAATCTAGGCGTACGCTTATTGGCCCGCGTTTGCGCGCGTCTGTTTGTTAAGTGAATTATATTATATCGAGGAGCAATTAAATGCAAACTCCGATCGGTAAATACGCATATTATCGCGCATGCACCGCACGGTAAGTGTGCACGCTCGCCAGGATGGGTAAATATTTTTCTATCGAATCGATGTTTCTGCCGAGATCTCAAGTAAATACGCCTGGGCGTGGATGGAAAGGGATAGGCGCATGGGGCCGATGGTTTATTGGATTCGGAGTGGGGGTAGGTATGTAGAGTTAGTGTACAGAGATGTGCAGGTTGATTTTACGAAAAGGCGCAGATTTGGATGGCTGCCATTGTACGATGTATCGCGGACGCCATTTGCACGTTCTTTATATTCTTTTTAAAGTCATTCTCAGCATCGACCGCTAAGATCATGTTTGTCCACTGTATTTGCATGCACTACGCGATCGTAGCTCTGAGTGAACTTTATATACTTACTCGTGTAAAGTCATCGACCAATCATCGTGCCGCTTGACTCCGTGCCTCGACGCGATTGGCGGATCGAGTTCCTTATGTTCCAAACCTTACAAAGCTACCGTATACAATTCTATTTTACAACGTACATCGTCACAACGTATGTGGGCCGTAGTCCTCGCCGGAGTTTTTCCGGATATCCTGTTTGCTGGAACAGAGCGGAGGGAAGTTTGTTTTGGACGGAAGTTGGGAAAATATCTAACGGATCGGTATAATTTTGGCGAGAATACCGAAGCGCCGAGCTTGCAAATTGCTTTCGATTCTTCCGTTCGCATGCCGTCGCGCGTACGCATAAATTGGGGGCTGTTTCGCGGCTCATTTGGCAAATTGTCCGCTTCGCAAATATTATGCGAGGCTGCGGGCTGAACCGGCCTGCGCACACTTTAGGGAGACTTTATGCACGTCAGGAATGCCGTTCGTTTGGCTGGACTTGTCAGCGAGAGAGCTCCGTAATCGAGGCTGATATCGGCAAACGTGTCAAATATTTGCGAGGACGCACCTACGTACCGAGCGCGTTTTTGGATTTCTAAGCCGCCATTTGGAAGATTCCGCGAAATTAGAAGATTTATGTTCATCGATCGTAAAGATAATATCGAGCATCTTTCCAGGTTGATCGAGACAGATTATCGAGCCATCAAAAGCCGAGCTTCTTCTCATCGAATCATATCGATGGAGAATAAGATCAGCAAGATTTTCAGGCACGACGCGCATTATATATATTGACTCTACCATATTCCACATCTTAACGCTATAAAACATCGTCGACAAACCACGGATTAAAGCGTCCATTATGCAAAATCCACGTTACCCAATTCTAAAAAATGTGGCCTCCCTCGAATTACATCATACACGAAGTTTCGCTTTTTACGAGGCCGAATTCGGAGCTAAAGTATCAAAAAGAAAGAACCACCGCCCCGAATTTGATATGAAAATATGAAATCCATTACAAAGCGCCAGACCACTCAGCGCTAATACCACTTGCGTTTGAATACACCTTTTATAAAGCGCGACCGCGCCAGCATCGGACCGCGAAGCTCGTCGACAAACGGCGTGGGAGGATCCAAGGATCAGAATGCAGTTTGGGTAATCGTTGGCCGATCCGTGATTAGTTTCCATTATTCGGCCGAGTGTAAATCCCGGGGCTTTTGGATTTTCAGCAAATTTTCAGGCCGCGCGCGGAATGCCGATTTAATCAGTGTCAGGGAGACTGATCGGAAACAGAGGAACATTATTATTCCCGCTGTTGTCGCAATATTATTAAATATTAACGGGGCCGCGCGGCGATCCGCGGCATTCCGTTTCGCGTGTCACAATAATGTCCGCTCGCATTACCGCCAGCGTATTTCGGCCAACTCGCGAGTGCTTAGCCGTATCGGGCGATACGCTACTGTAATTAGGAAATTCAGTTTTCCCTCGCCCCTGGCAGGTATTTGCTCGCGCACCGGCCGGCCTGTTCAAATAATCGGGAAAACGGATGTGTTGTCGGCCGATTAAAGTTTATAACTAACATAAACAATCGGGACGAGGTGGGAAATCGCGGATCGACGCTCGTCGCGTATCTCTGACGCGGGCCGGTTATGAATCGAGGATTTATGATAATGCCTTCGACGAGGGCTTTGATGGGCTGTCTTCGCTTTTTTTTATAAAGTGCGACGCGTCCAATGGATCGTGGCGCGTTGGTTGAAGTTCGATTATGAAGAATTGAGAGCATCGAATAGGTTCTTTGTGCTGTTGTGGAAGCAGAAGGATTATTTGAATGGACTTGATAGCACACTAAAGAACAATGTTTTCTTTAGTGTAATAGTCGGTGGAGTATTTAAACTTCTGTATAGACTTCAGTGAACTGTTTTTTTCTTTAGATTGAAGGTGCGGTTCGTATGGAATTATGTAAGTTACATCGGTTCGTTTAGAGTTTATTTTATGGAGTGGGAAGAATTCCAGATATCCTGGATAGCTCGTGGGAATCCTTTATTTGGCCGTAACTGTCCTGGTACTTGAAGTTTTATGAAAACGTCGGTTCCTCGGTTATGCTGGCTGTTTAACATAAATATCCTCGATGTGATAGCAGGAAACCACCAATAACCATGGGAGGTTACAATTGCAACACTGTGGAACTTGCTTCATATTCTGGCCCAGCATCCACTCGGAATGCTCGTTTCGCCGCAAGGTACGTGCTCGCGATAGATCGGCGACGCATTCGGGACAAAAGGCTAATAACAATGGCCCTTAGTACCCTGGAAATCCAGTTTTGAGGATTAAACGTTAATCCAGATTAAGATACACGATGCTCAGTCATTTCCTACTACAACCCAGATTCTAATGGCACTTTTATGTTCACAAATTCTATCCAATGTCCTTAAACATATTTTTTTCTCTTACATACAATTATTCTTCAACGTATCTTCGATCGAATATATCGATGTATCTTCGTTTCCTTCTTCTTGCGTTATTTTCCAGGAGAATATATTTCTCGACTACTCCAGTTTAATGCTCAAGAAGTTTGTAATTAAAATAAGGAACATAAATACAGAGTAAGGAGTATTGAGGCACGGCCTTAATTTCTCGGAGAGTATTTCGAGAAAAGGGCAGATAGTTCGGAGCGCCCTTCCACGTCCGAGAAATACGCATCGCTGAAATCCTACGTGCTCGACAGCGACGTCCTTACTCTTCGAGGGAAATAATATGCAATGTTTTCGTAAACAGGGAAACCCCGGTCTGTGTCTTTATCACGATCCGTATAAGCCCGATCTGTATGTGCTACGAGGTGCGTTCCTGGTCGTACGTCTACGTGAAACATCCTCGCTTCATCCGGCGCATACCGACGATTTTTCCGATCCCAGGGGTCCGGCATAACCTGCACTGTCCTTGTAACCTAGTAAAGCTAGATATGTACTCGTGGTACATGCATGTATACATATACATATACATAGATACATACATACATACGTACATACTTGCATACATTTTTTATATATATTATTTATATATATTTTTTTTTGTGCTATATAAAAAATTCGTTTCTCCTCTAAGACTCTAGGAGGAGTATTAATCGCGCCGTGTAAGCGCAAAGAAAAAAATGCGAATGTAAGTGATTGGCGCGTATTCTCGCAGGAGCGCGACCGACCGCTGATTTTCAGAGAGGCTCCCACCGCTCGAGAATACTCGCGAAAAACCATCGGCGCTTCCGCAACTCGCGATGGAGCATCGTAACCCGGGGTTAACAAAGAAAATCGATGAGGGCACATCCGCGAGAATAGACGCAAGACCACGGCGTGCATTTATATCCAGTCTTTTTCGCCGGCGTACCGAAATAGTCGGTCGAGGTCGACGATTTGCATAATCAGAGGAGTGCACGTCCCTCTGGACGTTAAATCCCCCTCGCCAGGAGCCGTTGTACCCAAAGGTTGGTCTACGCAGTAACACACACGTACACACACACACACACACACAAACATAGAAGGGTGGAGTGCACGAGGGGGCGTTGCATCGTGCACGATAACGGTTTTCCACGGGCGGCACACGGAAGACGTCGATAAATTTCATTCTCGTGAAACGCAACGCCCACTTCGCCGCCCGGATGCGAAGGGATCGGTGCTTAGCTCGACTTAAGGCGGTTCGTGCCAAATTCGTGAGATTAGATTATTAAATCAAATCCATACGGACTGTTTATCGGCACGAAGTGCGGGTACTCGAAGGCATCGAGACCAGCTCGCGGATCTAACGAGGGAGAAGAAGGGCTCGTTAAAAGTTCGGTTTTTAGTGCAGCTTTTTTTTTTTCATCCGGTCGAGGACTTGGCGACGTCGATCGAGTAGGGTCACAGCCGCGAGATTTGAATAAAGTATAGGGATATTTTATGTTCGAGCTACGCTCGAGTTCTGTGATCTATAATTAAAGGTTCCTTTGGTCTCTTTTCGAGCGAGAAATTTCTTGAATATAGTATAATATATTTCTCTTGTTTTCTACAAGGATGTGGATATAAGGATATGTTTCTTGCTCTGTGTGCCAGCGAATTCTCATATCCTAAATCATAGTGCACGTGAATACAGTAAACAATCGTATATAATAAAAGAATATAAGGAACAGGTCTATCATGAGTTCCCACGAACAGTAGTACAAACACGAGGTTACGCAGACACTGGATGCGAGCAAAATCGCGTGCAAAACCCAGTCGCTGGAGCTCATACCACCAACCAAAGTATACCACACATTCTCAATATAACGACCAGCGATCGTGGAAAAACATCCTCGAATTGCATAGACATCATTTTTATACGCTATTAAAATGAATTATCGAGCGCTCAATAGCGATTATTAACAGGACGCTTTATTGACCAGAGAGAGAGTCAGGTACGAAGCACCTTAAGAGCCAGCGACGTGGGTGTATCCCGCCATCCCACCCTCCCCAAGGAAGGCAGGAGGACGAGGAGGAGGAGGAGGAGGAGATCGATCGATCAGGCCTCGTCATCGAGGGATATAATACACGCTGAAACACGCCGTGTGGGGAGGGGTACGAAAGAGAGTTTCGACGCACCTGCATTTGGCAGAGGGACGATAGTTCTACGGTGACGCGGGTATCGTGCATCGCATGCATGGAATCTATTGTCATCGTGCCAACTGCAGTTGCGCCCTGGCTCCTTCCTTTTTTTGCCATTCGCCGGCTATCGCCGACCGGGCGAAAGTGCTGGTGAATTATGGACTCCGTGCCTGGAAAAGCAGGCCGCCTTGGTGGCCTCCTGGAATTTTTCGACGCAGGCCGCGCGAGCTCGGCCGCTTCGAGACCGCGAGAAGCCGCGAGGCGGAGAGGTTCCTGGGGGAGGATAAAAAGGAATATGGCGCGCCTGGCCAGGTCTGTCTAGACTCGTTAGCAAGGTGGCCAGACCTCGTTAGAGAAGTGGTCCACGTAACGCCGGAGAGTTTGAGGTTATTGAAAGGGGTCCAGGGGGCATTTGTTAGCGTGCTGGGCAGCCCTGGCCGGCAGGCTCTTGGAAATTTGCGATGCACGCGAGAAGGGAGCCTTGAGTTCGAAAGGAAAAGGATTTTATCGAGGCGCTGAATGGATGAAGCGTAGAAGACGAAAATTCTTCCTATATATATATTGGGTTAAGGATTAAGTTATCAATATGTAATGACTAAGTAACGACTAATTTTTTTTATTACGCTTTATTTATTTATATATTCTATAAATATTATATGCTTAATATTATATATGCTATTTATTTATGCTATAAACATTGGGTTGTGGACTAAATGATTCTCGTTTACGAAAGAAAAGGTATATAGAGACACTCTTTTTTACGACGATCGAAGTATCGATAGTCGATCAAAGTTATGAGTGGACGTTTCGAACGCGTAAAATAGCCAAAAATCGAGCACCTGAGCGTGTCGCGCTGCGATCCAAAACCATCGATACGCATAACCCAATATTCGTATAATACTCGCACGCGACAGCGTATACACGCGCCTTTTGTATATACAAACGGATCTACGATGGCTCGTGGATACGCCTTTGACGATCAAGGGTCCAACCAAAGCCATCTATCACCGATATCCGCGATTAGTTAACAGCCAAGCGGATATTTTCGTCCCTGGAACTTTCCTTTTTTCGTGCCTTCTGATTATTTCGTTGAATACAATCTCGCCGCTCGATCGGATACGCGGTTATTTAACACGTGGAACGTAAGTGGTCGTAAACTGCCGGCGCGATTTTACGGTACCACATCGCATCGCGATAACTCTCCAGCGCTGGTAAGAAAATGAGGTAGAAAAATGATTTTGCCCCGAGATTTAAATTCCTACTTTCGCCCTTGCATGCTGGCTCTCCTTTTTTTTCCCCTCTCTCCCTCCCTCTCTCTCTCTTCTCCTCCACTCTATCTCTCTATCTCCTTCTCCCTCTCCTTGGAAATTTACAAGGTAGCGTTGCCCAATGTCGTTTATAACCGAGATTGCGCAAGGGGCCTGCATGAAACTTTTTCAAGTGTACCGTCACGTTGGCATTCCGTTTTAACGGGCGCGTTAATATCATCGCGAGCAAGGTGATTTATCGGGCCCGAGGCCTGCGAAAAATTGGCCGCGGCCGTTAATGAACGGCCATACAGCCGGGAAGATTTAACTTTCGCGTTAAAGCACCAGGATAATTAGCTCGGGTTCAATTAATCATATACACCGCGCAGAGTCATCCGCTATCTATGAAATTAATGTCGGCCCTCAATGCGGAGCTGGGGGGGTAAAAATTAATAGACGCGCGATGACACTGATAATAATAATACCGATAATGTCTCAATAGCCGCTCGCAGTTTCCATATCCAACTGTGCTTATAATGTTCGCGCATCGTCATCAATCGCGTCGTATTTTTTTTAGTAAGACAGTTAAATTACGAAGAAAAATAATTCAATGGCATTTGATTGGTAGAAGCGGATCATACGAACGATACCAATGACATTATTGAGCTGGGAAGGGAAGGATGCGAATGAAAAATCTTAGGATCTTAGCAGCTGAAGAATATCATTTTCACCAAATCTTGCCAATTTTCGAATCACCAAACTTTCAATCGATCAATACGACAATTATAAAATCAAGCTACGACCACAATTTCTATATTTCCCTCGAAACTCGTTCAAAATACCCTTCAATGATCTCACATCGAGCAAACAGATATCCACGAAACGTCTCTTTCCTCTAAAATACCCAAAGGGCAAGGCAACTATTAAAAACCCTCGATCCCTACCCTTTCAATCCACGATCATTCGATTCACGAGCTCTGTCCGCTCAGCGGAAACGCGCGCGTCCATGCGCATCCTCCTGGCAGAAGGGACCGCTTGATAATCGCGCGCACCCTGAATCAAGCCGGCCCTATTTTAATGGCCTGCAATAGGACCGAGCTGGGTACGCTCCGCGATCTTCGCGCCCTCCGCCAATATGCGAGCGGCTAATAATCCGGCCGCGCGGATTTGCGTCGGCGGACAATGCGCCGACAAACGCACGCGCGGCCCCTCGGCCCCCGGCCCTTTCCAGCAGCCAGTGCGTACACGGGGGCGCGCACACGCGTGGAGGAGGGGGGGGGGGCGGGTCGGTCGAGCCCTTTGTTTAATTCGGTTGCCTGGTAATCAATCGATGACCCGCCAATTACCAGCTTCCGTCTTAATTGGCAAACAAGGACGGAACGAACCAGCCGGCGGAGTCAATGCGAGTCTTCGATCCCGAATTCGGATCACGTCCCTAGGGCGGCCCATGCCGCGGGTTAAAATGAAGTGGCGCCGCTTGTCAAAGGCCGACAGGATGAGCGAAGTTGCTGTATCCGAGCGAAGGGCGCGAATAATTCACGAGCTGTTTGTTATTTTAAGTCCTCCGACGTTTTGGGCATTGATTTTTTTGGATCCTTCCAGAGAGGATTTATGGCCAGAGCGTTGGGGCGCTTGTCAAAGGCCGACGGGATAAACGTATTCGGTTTGACGCGAATTATTCACGAGCTGCTCGTTATTTTAACTCCCTGTCCGCGCTTTTCCACGGACCTTCCTGGCGCTCCTTCCTTGCATTATTCGCCCCGAGGTATTGTGGTTTGAATGTGGATGCGCGGATGATCGACGCTTGATCTGATGCCTCAGTTTTGTGCGCTTTACGTCGTTGATCTTTGATGTGAATTATGTGGAGAATTGCATGTAAGGCTTATAATGCAAATTTCCTTCTAAAGTAAGTAATAAATACGTTTATTTTCGAAGAGGAGAAACCACTCGATCGACGTTATTTAAATCTTCCATGTAGAGAAGCTTGTAGTGCATTATATATACAAAATCCTTACCCGATAATCTGTACAAAACATCATGTAAGTCAGGTTACAGGATGTACGTAAATATCCCGCAACGCATCTATCATTGTTCTCCGCATTTCTCGAAATAACAGGTGCTCCAAGGTTCGCGCGAAATTGGAAAATTTCGAGAAAAGACTGTGTACGTGCCAGCAAAGCTGTGGAGGCCATTTACTCGATATACTATTCCACACATCGTATACTTTACGAATCAATAAAAAACATATAATCCTCAATCATAAACCTTTCTCTCCAAATTATATAAAAAAAAAACGTACAATTCTCAATTATAAACCTATTTTATCTATCAAAATTACTCGCGTGAAATTTGGAACATGAAAGGTCCCACGGCTCGAATTCGAGAAGCTTCACCGATAAGAATCAAACCCGATCGTCCAACGACACTTCGACAGCCATCAGCCAAGCCCTCGGCCTTCCTCGAGGATCGAGAAGGGAAATCCGCGAAATCCGCCCCGAATTTCGGCCTCGTTTTCAATTTGACGCTACTGGACCCACGCAAAACTCCTCATGGCACGCGCGCACGCATGCGAATATTTCTTCCATCGTCACTTCATCCCCAGCTCGGACCATGAAACACCGCTCGAGTCGCGGCTGAAAGTAGTTTTCGAGTTTACGAGGGGTCCCTTCGTTCGAACCGGCTCTCGTGCACGACAAATAAGATCGTAATCCTCACGGTGCATTTTCTGCATTATGATTTCGCGCTGAGATTTACGAGGAGAAGACGGCCCTCGCGTTGCGCGGGGCGCATGTACGGATATACATAAGGGGCGTATGTACAACGTACGCCGTGTCCCGAAAATCGTGCCACGGCCAAGACGAAGCGCTCGCTCCAGGAAAGGATGAACCGAAATTTCGGAGGAAATTTGCCTTCAGCGCGCTTCCAAGGAATCAATTTGTCGGTGACAACGATTTAACCTCGCTAACTTGATAAAGAATATGGAAAATCGTGTCGAGAATACTTTCGTTTCTTCACCAATATAATCAAAGAACGATTAGAACGTTTCTGGTTGGTTTTATTCGCAGATTTGCGGATTGTGATTTTTGAAAGTACCGATGGAAAATTCTGGAGATTGTTTGCATTGTAAAAATTGGGACGAGTATGTTTACTTTGCTGATAAATCTATTCTTTTATATCTTTTTTTTATATGTTGTTCCTTTTCCATTAAATTATCCTAGACTTTATTTATAAAAGCAACCAAAAAATCGTATCGAGACCAATGTTATTCACTTTTATCTCCGGTTGTTCTATATCTCTTTACCCAAATCAAACTCCAAGGACCAAGAATTTGTAACCGTTCACTCCTCGATCCCCATATCGACCGCCCTTTCTCGTCTCGCAAATCCCCCAATTCCCGAATCCAAGAACGACAGTCGCCCTCGATCCTTCCAAAATATTCGAGCCTCTCTTGGTCGGAGAAAATCCGCTCCCTGCGCCTTTATTTTCATTGATTTCCTCGAGGAAAAATCTCCCCTTTGCCGCGATTCTCGGTACGCCCCGTATACCCGGAAGGGCGGGCGCACCTTGGAGCGTCTGTGCGCACGGCGAGGTGAGCGAACGATGCAGCGAAAAGAGCCGGCCATGTGCATGCACCGAAGATTTTCCGGAAAAATTGGTCGCACGTAAGCCGACGAGGCTCTCTTATTTCCGAAATAAACGCCGCGCCAAGAGGGCCGCCGTGTATTTCGAGGTAAACGATTCATCGCGGTTGGATCGCGCCTGGAAAGTAACCCCGAGCTTTTCCCCGGAGGAGCCTGGAAGCCTGGAGATCTGGATTCTCAAGGAGGAATCGTTCGCCATCGAGAAATACTTGGTTGGTCCGCTTAATTTCCGCCATCCACTCTCGAAGCCTCGAGCCAAAGCTTGGCGCGTGGAGAGTGGATTTTGGGAAAATTCGATCGAGAGTTCGCGCGACACGTGGAAAATCCATGAACGATCAATGACGATTCGAAGGACGATTTAGATGACGAGTTTAATTTATTCTTAATTAAAAGTTAAAAGTGCGGATTATCATCTTGTATTATCGATGCACATTGTTTATCCGTATCGTATACGGATAATTATTCGACGCGGATGAGGAGCATGGATAATGCGCGTGGTGTGCTCGAAGTTTTTGCGTGGGAAGACGTTTTTGTGGAGATAGCCTCTTTTTCCCTGGGTAGAGTCCTTTGGCCTAGGTCGTACTATTTAAGATGAACCTCGAAACAGCGGAGTTACGGTACATATGTACATACGTCAGGCGGAAAAGTCCGGGGATGACAGGTGGGATTGAAACCCGGATTTTCGTGGAAGCCCGAACATTTGTATGGCACGTCGCCGTGGCTCCAAGGAGAAAAGTGCTTTCGGTAAATCAGCACGCGACAATCTCCTTGGAACGATGTTTATTAACGCGTGTAATTGTCAAGGAGGAAATCATCCACAAGTAGTGCGTCGCTTTGGAAAAATCTATGCGTCTGATATACGATAATTCTATTCACACTGTTTCACGTACGTGCAAAGGCGACGATGCAAAAAGTGAAAAGCGAGGAAATAGAAGTTTAAGTTTAATAATTCAAAAGAACATTATTTAAGAGTAAAATCCACCGTATCACTCCTCTCTCCATTACACACATCTTCTTCCAAAATGACTATTCTCAAACAGATCGGTGTTCACACTTACACTAAAGGATACTTACATATATACTTACATATCGATGCATTGAAGACTCACATCAAGATTCGAGCATGAAACTCAGTCACAGCGACCATTCTCAACGAATCGAATCACACATTCCGCCACGACCTTCTCCATTATCCCCATTCGTCCATTACATTCACGATAAATTAAATCCCCCACGAAACTCCTCATCTCCCCCCCCCCCTCCTCCTCCCCCAAACGCACAGCAAACAGCCCGCATTTTCTCCTCATCAAACAATTTCCGATCCGACCTGTATTTCCTCTCCGGAGAAATGCGAGCACCGCGCGCATTACCCGATAACATCGCGATCCACGGTGCTGGGGGGACGATCCTTCGCGGGCCGCCGGCTCGATGGCTCCATCCCGGCGATTCCTCACGTCGCCGGGCGGATATCGCGCCGCGGCACAAAGGACGCGGCACATAAGATGCACATTTGCGCGGCCAGCACATAAGGCGCCCAGCGGCCCCGTTTTCCAGCGGCGGCTGGAGCGACTGAAAGGCGCATTACCCGCGGGAAAAAGCCACGGCTATAATCCGAAAATGTTTTCCAGGGCAGAGACGGCGGACCGGCGGAATTTAATTAAGTGTGAAACTTTTCGCGCACCGGAGGCGGGGTGGGGGGAGGTCCAGGAGCTTGGAGAAGGGGAGAGGGAGAGAGAGAGTGAGTGAGAGAGAAGGGGACATAGAGAGTGAGTGAGTGAGTGAGAGAAGGAGGGAAAGAGAGGGGGAGTGAGAGAGAGGGAGGAGGAAGGGGTATCATGATTAATTTTTGCACGCGAAAAAGCATCGGGCGAGTTTTCGTCCGGGGCGTCGATGTAAGCCGCGGAATAATAGCTTCCGGTGCATCCGAATAATGAAACGAAATAATTAACGGCCAACCGGTGGGGGCCCTAACGAGATGCGACGAGTAATTATAATTAGATACCCGTGGCGTTTCGCATTAATTACGGCATTAAAAGTTTTCCTATAATTATGAGGAAGTTAGGGGGTCCGACTAGGGTAAAACGTTGGGCGCGCTTGGAGGGGGAGGGGGGGGGAGAAGGGGGCAATTATAAAATTTTCGAGTCACTTAGTTGGCTTTATGCGACCAGCCGTGAGGCGGCCCTGGAAACGCTGTTCGCGGTAAAATAAATGTTTATCTCGTCTCAAGTAAAACACCGGGAAGAGGGAGCGAGGCTGGGATATCGAGGTCGGCCTTCCGTTGGTTTTTCGCGCGGTTAATCGAGGATGTTGCCCCGGTCGCCTTGCCAATCGAGTTCGAGAGATTACTCGGTGTCGATTAAATGCCGAGAGGAGCCGGGCGAATAATTAATGGAAGTGGCATACGGCGGAATCTCGTGAGTTTTAAGCGGAAGACGTGCGGCTTTCCTTCTGCGTTTAACACCTTTAACTTACCTGTCACTTCCTGGACATTTTCGTATATATACAAAAATAACAGAAGCGGGAAAAAAAAGGGTATTAAGAAGAGATATCGATGGATCAATAGAATGATTCAGGCTCTGTAGTAGAATCATGGAAAATCTCAACAAACGTCCTCTTACAAAGTACACGAATTCTTCTAGGAAACGACCACAATCCTTTATTTCGACCGCTTCGACATTTTTAGTGTTAACGATAGAAAGCTTATAGTTAAGCCTATACATCCTCTTCGAGCATATCATGAATCTCCGACGAATCCAAGTGGAATTCCAAGAACGTTACCACGAGCGCTCTGAGTGTTGGTTATGAAAAAGCACGGGGATCGACTCATCGCGGGATCGTCGAGGGCGGCGCAAATTGGCCGAAATTAAAGGGTAAACGCAATATACGCCGCTGGAGACGTCTGCGCTCGAGGAGGAAACACTCCGATCTATGAGGAACTATTTTCAGGCCGGTATAATGCGTCCTTCAATGGGCAAGCTGCTTTTCTCCTCGGAGCTTAAAAATATCCCCTTTATACGACGGCACGTTCGTACATACCGCCAGGTTCGAACAAAAGAATTCTCCCCCACAAAAGTCGGCGTCTTAGAAAGAGGAACTCGACGCGGAACTCTCTAATGGCCGAGATTTTTGCGGCGCTCGGAATATTGCTTTAAGTAGAAAGTTGGTGAGCATCCGTTTTCTGGCGGCCGCCGACTTTCCAGCCCGGCGGGAGATAAGAATCTCGGGGGCCAGCGGACGAGGATGGGCTGCGTATACTTGCGGATAAGCGGCCCTCTGGCCGAGGATTATCGATCGAATAATCGAGCGAGGAATGA
Organism: Ampulex compressa; assembly: GCA_038496175.1. Taxonomy (NCBI): domain Eukaryota; kingdom Metazoa; phylum Arthropoda; class Insecta; order Hymenoptera; family Ampulicidae; genus Ampulex; species Ampulex compressa. Next base: position 24,478 of record JBCFXI010001878.1, read on the forward strand.
GCTGCCGTACGATCGGCTAACCGCGGGATTTATCCTTATTAACGCTATTCCCACCAGCCATTTTCCACACAGATTGAAGCGTACCAAATATATCCTTACGGAAAAAGAGGAGGAAGGAAAAATGTCGATGGATCAATTCATCGATCCGTACGCTGCGAGGAAATCGTGAAGAATCTCAGAAGTGAGCGCCCCTCAAAGTTCTACGATCTTTCAAAGAAATCAAGGTCATTCGACCGGTCGTGGTAGGAATAGTGTTAAGGTTGATGAATTTATTCGCGATTTAACATCTGGGGTACGATTTTAGGAAATAAGCGAAGCAAACCGAGGAAGGACTAGATTTTTATTTGGGACAAAATGAGTTTTCTTGTCTTTTTTTCTAATTAATTTTTGACACTGACCGTCAGGGTCATTTCGCCTAGAAGCTACTGGCGAAGCTGGGTCCAGAATCATCAGAGCTACGGTATGTATGTCGCATGGAAAAAGCAGAGGTGACGGGCGGGATTCCAACGCGGTTTTCCCGCGTGGAATTCCGAGCTTCTATCCACTACACCACTGTAGCACTACTAAAAAAACCCCACGCACAGTGATACATATAAACGAAAAATGTATAATACTCGCGAATGATTATTTAAAATATTTATCATACACTACCAATATCCAACCTTCAATTAATCAATATTCGTTATCTCGTTTTTCTTTTATCACAATTTTCCTTAAAAACGTACTTAACGAGCACGCAGAGCACTTGAAATTTGATCGATGATCAGGCAAAAAGCATCGGGCAGTTGGGGCGAATTTCGCGAAAATCCCAGTGTCCAGCAGCGACGATTCACGGTAATGAGCTCGAAAGCCTTCCGGCCGTAAAAGGCGCCTCAACAATTCGCCATTTGCGCCTCACTTTTCATAGGCCAGGCGTGCACGCGCACCGCGTTACGATCGATGGGAGCAGAACGGGACACTTATCTTCTAATGACCGTAACAGCTCTCGATGTGTCGGCGGCATGTGTAGTGCAAACGCTTGGCTTGCATTAGACTCAGCTCAATAATCACGAGTGATGACACCTGTGAGAAGAGCGCCAGGGGCGTTACTCTTCCATTTCTCATCCCGTCGAATTGGAAACGATGGCATCGAGGACGATTAGCGTGTCTCTTGAACCGGCCTGGGCTTATTTCGGGACAAAGAGGCCCTTCTGGGATTCATCGAGTCGGCTCTCGTTTTCATCCAAACCTTCGTATCGTTCTGCATCGGGAGAATCGGAAGGACGTCCCATGAAATCGATCCCCCCCCCCCTCCTTATTTTCGCGCGGATATATCGTTTGTTTTTCTATGATACCACGCGCAATCGCGCACCGCGTGCAATGGTCCGTGGAGGTCGTGTATCGTGGAGGATTAATCCAAGAATGCGCGCGGGACGGAAAAGATTGCGCGATTGTTTGCCGACAACGATGGATGCCTAACATAGTTAAGGATCTGATCCTGCGCATACGGAAATTCGATTACCAAACAGTCCACGCTGTGTGTCTTCTCGAGCGCCGTTAATCCTTTCGAGCCCAAATTATTATTTTTTAGTGAGACAATTAAACTTTGAAGCAAAACAATTTGGAGGTACTTGATTGGTAGAAGCGGACTATATAGATGATGCTAAATCGCGTCATTGGATAGGAAAGGTTTGATACATCGATCTCGCGTAAATTCGTCGCTTGCATCGAGGCATTCGCAAAATTTTGGTTACTGCTTTTCGATTTTACAGATGTTTCTTACTCGATGTACAGCGCGAGCTGAGTGGCTCCAGATTTACGAGGAACAACGGATACTGTGCTAACGTTTTTGATGGCCGATCCCAAGGGATAGCTTCATTAAAATTAAGTAACCCGAGCGCATCGATCCGCCGTAATTGACGAGCGGCTTGGCTCACCTACTTTTCGAATTTCCAACCAAGGTTCCCGGAAATCTGTACTCTTACCCTTCGATCTAAACAGATTTACCTTTATCCCGAGAGAAACTTTGTATCCAGCCTTTATGATCCCCGATGTCAGCTGGCCCGCGATTCGATTACCCTTTGCCGCCTCGTCGAGGCATCTCTGCCTTTCCAATGTCTCAGGATTTATTCAATGGACCGCATTTGCCCCGCTGCTCCATTCGTACCTCAAACGCGGAATACTGCGATTCCATTAATCGTAAAAAAGTACCGTTCAAAGACACTCTCCTATAGAGACCGCCTCGTGTAAAGCGGATTATCTCCGTCACCTCCTCTGGTTTTAACAACGTGTAAAATGTGTTACGCAACGTGCAAATACTACGAAAAAACGGACGCGTTGAAAAAACCTTATTTATGATTTTAATAATATTTTATAATATTATTATAATACTTATATATTATATAATATTATATATATATAATATAAATTATATATCAATAATCCTTCTCCCACGATTATACCAATATACCACTATTATTCGAGACTCTCCAAAAAGGGAAAACAACGGCTCAAAATCCTCAAGGTCCAAAGTCTCGAATAAACGCAGCGATAAACGATCGAACAGGCTTTACAGCGAAGCGCTTAAAGCTCAGCGACCAAGAAGAACGCTCGAAAAAATGATAGATGAAGCGAACAAGGAACTTCTTGCCCGAGGAGCACTTTAAGAATGATCGATTGGAAGGGGGAAAAAGATTATTAGGCGAGCCTGTTCTACCTGGGTCAGCCTGTATCCTCGATATTTGCACTTCTTACGCGGCGCCGGGATATTTCCAGGTCATTGGGTACATTCGCCCTCGGCCCGAGGCCGGTACGTCGAATATTTATAATTTACGATCCCGAGGTGTTTGGTGGCTGGGGGAGGGCCATAATTAACGAGCAACAATTTAATTCCTAGACCGATAGCTACCTTATCGCGGTAATATATCGGTATCACGATATCACGGGGTAATGGTACGTTGCCGCGCGTGAGAATGGCTCTTCGATATCGGCAGGCGAATATCCTGACCTGCCTTAATACAGGCCATAACGAGAATCGGAAATAACGATCAACTCCTGGGCGCTAAATTACCGCAAAGAAAACACGGGACGATTAAATTTCGCGCGCGGGGTAATTAACCACCTGCCGTGATTACGCGATCACGGCCAATTAACCGCCTAATTAAAGTTCCATACTATCGCGACTATCCGCTTTTGCGGGGATTCCTTGGACGCCTTCTTGGCGGCTGATAAGAGCGTTGCGCGTAATTCGATTATGGACGTCGATTGATAGTCCCAAATTCACGCAAGAGATCATTTTAATGGACAGCACGGGTTTATAATTGAGAATTGTATTTTTTATTGATTCGTAGAGTACACGGTATACGGTTATGCGTGGAACAGCATGTCGGATAAATAGCCTCAATGGTTCTGCTGGGAGATACGGATTTTTTTTGCTGAAATCTTCAAATCTTGCGTGATTTCTGGGACGCTCTATATTTAACACTGAAACTTCTACATCGATCGAAGCGACCGGCCAATCGCTTCTTAAACATAGTTCACAAGTTCGAAACGAAGTATATTCCGAGATCTTTCGTGATTCAATTACAGCACATTATCCTCATCTCCTTTAAGAACATATATGGTACACCTAAGTATATCCCACAAGTAGCTGGTTCAGATTAAAATCTTCATACTTAAAATTCTGAATACTAAAATCTCGATGCTTGAACCATTTGCATAACAGCGTTAAGTAAACATCCAAGTTAAAAATTAGGCGTACTCCAGGTTTGGTGATAATCGAACCTCGTCGCGGAATATTTGGCTTATCGATGAAAGCGCGTTAAAAAATCATTTCCAGGGGATTTGCATGCGGAATGGTCGATTGTCGAGCCGTTAATGCGAGCATCAAGAAGCTCGAAATTTCATCGGTCGGTCGGTCGAGGGCATAAAAATCCAGGGGGAAGATGGAGCCGTAGGATAACCGTTTAAGGTATTCCAGGCGATAGCCCCATCATAAAACGGAACGAGCTTCGAGCACTTCATCGGTCCGTTCCGCCTTACTTCGCCTCGAGTTGCGCCGGGCTGACACCATCGCGACCTACTCCACTTTCGTCCCGTGGCGGCGTATTACGTTGACGCCACTTCCCGAAATTGGTGGGAGCCCTTCTCCTACATCGAGCCTCTCGCTCCTCCTCGAACTCCCTCCTAGCTCATTGAGCGCGAAACTCGCGATGGATACGAGCAGTTTTTTTTTATAACCGTATAAGTCCAATAGGACCAATTTTGGGAGAAACATACAGGTTGAAATATAAGTTAAGGGTATAAGTCGAGTTTTGGGAAGGAAATATATAGTGACTAGTAATGATTCTTGTGGTAAGCTTTAATGTGGTAACTTTTTAATTCTTCATCTAGTCTCATGGACTATTGTTGTGTGGGATAGTAACAATGTTTGTATTCTAGTGTATGGGTATTTACTAAAAGTAATTACTCAGTACATTTACATTACCTTAATAACGAAAAATTCTAAATATTAAGGAGGTGAGTTAAATGGTGTTACGAAAGTTGGTGTGGAGAAAAACGGACACTGGAGTAACTGCTTCGAGCGAGATTAAGAGGACCTATTCCTTAAGATATACAAGGATAGTCTTAAAAGAGAATAGCCTTTTTGTATTTACAGTAACATCGTTCTTTTCCCGTTATAATAAAGGGCATTTTTTCAGATAACCCGAGGCTTTTTCGTTAGATGCGTCGATGCTACTTTCGATCCGACATAGGTGTCTTCTTTCATGTTTGTAATGACTCAGTGTTTGTTGCAAATTGGAATTATAGGACGTCCGAAAAACTACGAACGATATATCCAGGCCACCTTTCAACGAGGGCGTCGCATCGCGTCGCATTCACGGACCTTTCACGCGGATCCACTGTTCACTGGCGACAGGCATTGTCCACCCAGCAAAAAGGGGGCCCCGACAATTATTGCCATTATCGGGAATCGAGCCTTCGCCCCTGCGAGCACCTCGTGCTTCCACGAATCCGCGACCGTGTCCCTATCTATACCTTTCTTCGTCCAATCCTTCTCGATGTCCATCTTCTTGCGTCCTTCTGCTTTTTCCTCCGTCCGCCCATTTATCCATTGACCCTTACTACTGTACAGTAACGTCTACCTTTATCCCTTTAGCCCTCTATGACTGATATCATCATTGAATGTATATACATTTAAGATGGTTCAAGGTGGTGCAAAATTCACCTTGGCCAAATGACATTAATAGTCGGTGCCAGCAATGAATTAAAAAAGAAATTTACACAGCCTTGCCAATTAATTTAAACTCTTTCATAATTTGATTCTACAAAACAAAACATTAAAATTGGATGTAATTAATAAAGTACAGTAGTCTACAGCCAGGATATAATATTTTCATATACGCCCATCCATAAATCCCAGAAAAAACGATAGTTCATTTACAATAAAAACCAACGGACAATATTAATTAATCATGAAAAAAAACCAATTCAATATTTTTCTCTAAGATCCACCAATTTAATTCACCAACTTAACCGCACCAAAACGAAGCTTCGCGATTCACAAGGTTCTGAGTCAGGCGCGTTTGAAGGAAGGCTTGCTGTTCGATCTGAATTTCGAATTTCGAAACAGCCTGTACATAGGCGAGCCTAATGGTCGGACGCTGGACGTAAATGAGCCATTGGCGGGGTGACCTGATTTTCGACCGGCTCTTGGGACTCTTAATCGATGCCGCCGCCGGCGAGAAAAAAGGAGAAGCGAGGAAGGATTTCCGCGCTATTTCACGCGCCGCATTCGCGTCGTGAATCTCGCTGGTCTAACCGCCTCGGTTTTTCATCAGATTTTCCCGGCTGCGTTTGCACGACGATTGCGTGGGAGTTAGAAATATGGGAGGAAGGATTTGCGTTCGAACGAGGCTCTGGAATTCCGCAGAATGTACTTCATTAAGAGAGGATAAAGGAACGATCTTGAACAACGGTCATAGTATCGTTGCTTCCTTGATTTTTGCAATAGTAAAAAGCGTATACGCGCGGAGGGTGGCCGATAAAGAAACGAATTGGATGATCGCGATACAAGCGTCACAGGGTACTTTCTCACGTTGTATAACAAAAACGAGCAGATTGCTATTCTATACTCTGAGAAATTTGTAAAGGATAGAAACAGTGAAATATCAGGGATACTTGGGAGTCTTTGGAAGGCTGCTTAAATTTTTACACTCGATCGAGACCTGAAACATGATCGAAATGAAAATATGCCACTCGTTATCGAATACGTGGACTCTTACAGTATATAGATACATTTTAATTTCTTTTTCTTTTAATTTCTTTTTAATAAAGAGTCACCATATCTCTCGTATATGGTCTTTCCTAGTTTATCCTCCAAATCAAAATGATTGACTATCGGAACAGAGGATTTCTCAACAACTCTATCGTTCTTCTTTATTTCGTTCTTTCAAAGAGCTCGACGTACTCCTTCGAGAGAAAGGACAGCGAACCCTTAATTGGACCACGAGCTGAGGAGCTGGTAAACAACGGAATAAGAATGTATTTGGTCGTCCAAGCGTCGACCCGAGCACCGTGTAAAAAAAAAAGAAGCTCGCGAGCTGGCCGCCATTCAAAACGAAATTACATTGGAACCCTTATAAGCTGAATCGCCCTTCTGAGTGGCACGGAGCGTGGGACAGGAGAGACGGAAAATCGAGCTGCTCGACAATTATTGACACTGTCCAACGTCCAGGCTTCACAGTTCCGCGGTTGAGGAGCCAAACGACGGGCAGTAAAGGAGCCATCGACGAAATCGAAAAGATCCACGGTGCGAATGAGGGTCTTTCCAAAGCGTCCCCTCCCCTCTCGAGCGACAGAAAGAGAGCCTCTATCGCGTCGAACACCTCTTATTACCGTGTCATCGTGGCGTACGAGCGATCGAACGAGTAACGACGTTTGATCCGGAAAATTTCTCCCCCGACGATACGATTATCGTAATCTCAGTGCCTAATACTCGCCACATCAGAATCTCCTATAATCGTACTCTGATTTTATAGCAAAAGACGTGTAATTATGATGTGTAGAATTATGCGTACGTACAATGTTACGTACGATTATATTCGCACAAAACAGGTACGATTATGATCACGCAAGATTATCGAGAAGTTATTCTATAATTGAACGCAGAATACGTGGCGTGATATTTACACGTCATCGATTTAATCTCGCGCTAAGCACACATGGATTAGCGCAAAATTCGCGCGATAAGTAACTTTGGTGGAAAACACGGGTCCATAATTAAAAATTGTACTTTTCCTTTATTCATAAAGTATACAGTATAGATTTATGTATGGAAGATCCTATCCTGCAAACCGCTCCTGACATGTACACGCTATTTTACTAAAATTCTCAAATCCCGCACGAATATCAGGAAGCTCAGTATAATAAACCCCGCGCCCTGCCATCGCTAAGCTGTTCGAGGATGAGAGGAAAGAAAGGGGACTCTCGGTGCAATTAAACAGTCAAGACAGTCGACTTCCTCGATCGACCTTTAATTCCCCTAATCGCGCTTCGCAAGCTTCCAAAGCCCCTTCCTCCATCCCGGTAGTTACCAGCCTCTTTCGCCCTGGTCACGTATCGCCGGGCAAAAAGAAGCCGAGGAGGCCAGGATGGGAGAGGAGAGGAGGGCCGAGAGGAGGAGATCTATACCGAGCCCCTACAGACCCCCTGGGAATAATGGAACGTCGATAGATCGCGCAGTAACTCCCTCCCCTCCTCCTCCTGGCTCCTTTCCTCGAATCTTTTCGACGAATTGCAGCCAAACCCGGTAATCACTTGTTCCGGGCGCAGCTGATCCTGAAATTGGTTCTTTATAGGCAGCGCCGTCCGTCATCCCGAGGAGTGACCCTCTGGCGGCGGTGGTTTGAGAAATGTTACTTTTCCAAGTTAAAGCACGACCCCCCCCCTCCTCCTCCTCCTTCTGGCCACTGCTCTTTTTTCTCCACCAGGATATATCATGTAATAATAATCGGCCCCCGCGAGCCGCGAAATATCGCGCACCGTGGCTGTCGATAATGGATATTGGCTCGTGAGTCCTGATTTTAAAAATGCGCGGGCCTCTGGCAGAGGGAGGCTGTCGCGGAAACCGGATGATGCGTTTGTAGGTTTGACTTTTTGCCATCTATCATCGCGGACGTTTTGTCGGGTGCAGGGCATTGTGGTACTCTCTTCGTGCTGGCCGTGATGTTGCGTATTGGAGAGGGGGAGGAGGGGGGAGGGGATGAGCGCGTCGAGCGTAAGGACAGTGCGTTTGTGGAAGGAATTTCGAGGTGGAAACTGGGGGGAGTTGATGTGTGATGGAGTGATGGGGGATGTTTTTTTTTTCTCTGGACGATGCGTGGAATATGGTTTGCGTGTATAGCTGATTATGCATCGTGGTTCGAATGGTTTGTGAGTTTGAAGGGATGGTAAAGCGCTGGAAAGGTGGTTGTTGATCGAGAATAAGAGCTTTTGTTCTGAAGATGGTGATAAATTATATTTGTCTTATTTTATTCGTGTCTGTGGCTATTGTAGGTGATGTGCTCCTAAACTTTTTGCTGGTCGTTGATTTAAGAATTATCGATGATTCTTCGACCTGTGCGAGCACTTTATTCAATTCTCTATCAGTTAGGATTTCGGTCCATCTCATCGACACTTTTACGTGGAATAATAATCATTTTGCCCACTAGTGTGTGGCTTAAATAATTAAATGATCTCTGAATTGTGAATAATACTAAAATCAATATCCGAAAATTATAGAGCTTAAGTCGAGGAATTACACCGTATCAGAAAAAAAGCATAGAAAAAAATCAGACACTGAGATAACTCTACCCTGATACATTTATCATCATTACAATTCTCGTGTTTCGTTAGGATTACCATCACCAATTTATTAGTCATAATTTCTTCGGAGCCTCTACAAAACGACATATATCGAGGAATAATCCCGTGGGAATATTAAATCGCGCACCTTGTTTAATATCAAAGCACCGATCTCCGAGACGGCGCCTCGATGCCATTCGGCCAGAAGCGGCTGGGATTTAAATCCAAGAGCATTCTTCCGACGTAACGAGCAAAATACGTATCTCGGTGGTCCTGGCATAAAGGCAGAGCAGATACGATCCCCGTCGTTGGGAATTAAGCAAGAAAAGGGACGGAGACGGGCTCCGTGGAAAATTGCTTTCCCCGCGAATCCTGGAAAACCAGCGGCTTATCCGCGCTCTGAACTTGAAAGTTGGCAGTGCAGGTTGCCCGGGGCTAGACGTTGCGAGCCAACCCAGGCCCCATTTTCCCCGCTTTTTAGAAAGAAGCTCTGTTTAACCCCGTCGCGGGTAATCAAGGGCCGCGCGAAGAGGCGAAATGGAAAGTGCGACGCGAGAAAGTGTATTTATGACGGGCTAAATTGCGAGGCTTCGCCCCCGTTGTCTCTGCGCTTGGGACCGCCCCTTTGCCGTGCGAAGCACTCTGGGAGTTTTTCGAAAAATTGCACCCGAAAGTGGAGAATACGAGGTATACGCGTGGTTGTCGATGAAAAGCAAAATTCACGGAGATCCATCGTGCGGAAATATGTTGTGTTTAATCCGTAGGCACGTGTAGCACTAACCTTCGTGCGTCGATTTAAGAATGATGAGTGATTTTGGTTCGACTGAGCGTGTATTTGTGCACTTTATATTTCAGTTTATATATCTGGTTTCGTGGAATTAGAGTTTTCGATTTTGTTCTACGCTGATTTTCTTAATGTCATTTAAATCATCGCCTTTATCTTCGCAATCTTCCAATATCGATTTCATTTTAATCCATAATTTAATTTAATTCATTATTGTTCCACGACAAGAGTGTCGATGTGCTCTGAAATTGAACTCTATGAAACCACGTAGAGAATTAAAATATAAAGCGTGTGAATAGATGTTCTTATTTCACGTTTAAAACGGCATTTTCGAAAGACGAATCGTACATCGAAAAAGCATCGTAATATTTCTAAAATCTAATGCGTATTATTCAAGTTGCAATAATTCTTAGAACCCTCTTATGCGTAAACCCACGTTCAAGATACAATGTTCCATCGTTTTTTCCCGCGCGTACCATCCTTGCAGTGGCGAATGCTCGTGCAACCTGAAGCGTTCACGAGGAACCGGCAAGCAGACACGTTCCTCTCATATCGATAAACGATACCGAGGAAAAAGCGCGGAGCGCGCGACTTCTCGATTTCGAAGCGACTTCTCTCGCTCGTTCGACTTCGATACGCTTATCCGCGATAGCGCGGTCACTCTTCGAGAGTACGACCGCGAGGTATTTCGCTCGAGATGATCGAAGGTACTCGACACGAGGCACGAGGTCGGCCTTGTGCTCGACTCGCGTCACTGAATTAATATGAGCAGTCCTTGGCGCTGCGCGAGAGAGAAGCGCTGCTTAAAATTTTTACTCGAGAATTCCTCCTGGAGTAATAATAATCCCGCTTAAAAGACCGCTTACAGGGAGGAGATTTTTACTATTTGATTTATTTTTTGAATGATTGACGAGGGTCGACGCGCCGTCCAACCGTCCGGTTTTTTGCGACCTTTGGATTGTTGTGCTCTATTACTGTTTCTGGGCCAGGATCCAAGGCTCCGGCGCTGTTCTGATTCCTCCTCGTTTGCTTGCCTATCAGTGCCTTCCATTGTCTTTCGATCCATCACTCCCTTCTTGCTTCCCCCCGTCGATCCAGCCGCTATTCACTTTTGCAGACTTCTTTGTACACCAGGGAGAATAAGGGTCTTTAATAATCAATTATCGATCAATGCTCGACTGCTGCGTTGCTTTTAATTTCAAATAAGCCCATCGCAGCTATAAATGCTTATCGCTCGTAGTAACCGTTTATATTTCTGAGTCTTTTCCTCCTAAAACGATCGCAGAGCGGAAAAGACGATATTCCTGGTGTATCGCGACTCCATCTAAATTCATGAATCTCTCCTGTACTAATTGCCTTTTGGATATATCGATACCATTTTCCTTGTCGAAGGTGGAAGGAGATTTTGAAAATAGCCTGCGTGGACGTGGAATATCTCTCTCGATCTGGCGAATACCTGGCAAAGAATACAACCGGCCCCTTTTAACAAATTTCTCACGTTGTAGATTACTAGGTATTTCCCACTTTTAAAGCCATCGATTGGTCGATGAAAAACCTGATGTCGATACCAACGTACACGTATTTTGCAGCTTTACATTCTGCAACGTTAGAAAAGCTGACGATATCGGGAAAACAAATATCGCGATGCTTCAATCGTAAATCGCCAAACAAATCCGAGTTTATGTATCGTAATCATTTGGATCGACGAGGGATCTCTCGTATTCCCTGTTCACGGTGACTGATTGTATCGACGTTGACAAAAGAGAAAAGATAAATTAATACACTCGAAGGCAATAAACAAAGTTAATAATTATACAATGCCAGCTATAATAATCGAATCGATATTTATCAAAAAAGTCATATATAGAATACTTTTCTAATTACCAAATAGAATCACCCTTCATCGAAATCCAAACTTAACCATAAATAAACACTAACAAACATTCTATTATATATATATACCTGCATCCGTGTCTTACATCGCGAGAAAAAAAGCACGTTCGCTCTTACGTATTAAAAGCCTCGCGTATCGTCGCCTTCTTTCCCGATTTTCGAATTCCCGCCCTTTCCGCCATATTCAAATGCCCGCCAATTAGCCCGCCGCCGGATTATTCCTGGCCCATCAGCCAGCCAAAAGGGAGAATATTAGGCTCGGGCCTCTTGGATTTTTCCTTGGCCCACCGCCAGGAACCATCCCTCTCGAGCCGCGCGATCGCCCCCGCGAATATTCTCCTTTTATTCCATGCTCGGCCGCGGATAAATATCGAGGGGTGGTGGTGCATCGAGCGTCACGCTCAAACCTGTGGCATATTGATGTAGACGCGAGGGACCAAAACGAGGGGAGGGGGGAGGGGGAGGCGGTATAAACCGGAGGGAGAATATAAATGTACGGCTTGCTTACTAAAGTATCCGCCACGGTATCCAGGCCCATACTGTAATCCCAGCATTTATTGGCACCGCTCGCTTGTCCATCGAGGGTCGTCTCTTACCTGCGGCGCGGATCAAAATTTCCATCCAAATGGCCCTTTTAATTAAACAAAGTAGAGGCATATCGATGGTGGCGCGAGGACAAAAGAGATGGATGGGAGTGCTCGGAGGATATATATTGAAGGCCTTATCTGCATATCTCTTGGGCGGCCGTGTGTGATCTTATATTGTTGGCCGATGTGGAAATACGCGGATGCTGGAATATCGCTTGAAAAATATGCGATTCCGGGTTGTGTAGGAGAATGGATGTATTAGGTGCGCGACTGCTTCCGCAGTTTTCTTGTGGATGACTTTGGCGATAAATATATATATA